>JAGGAT010000433.1:0-30275 GCA_017657195.1 Termitomyces sp. T70a
ATTTCAGAATATCATATTTTGGAAAGCACTTCAACCTCAACCTCAAGTTTATCATCAAGCACAGTGTGGAATTGAGTGGATTGTCTAGCTATCAAGAAAGCCCCAGAACTATAGTAATACTCTAACCAAGTACTACAATATCAGCTGGGAACACGCTTGTGAAAAGTACAAACACTGGCTTAACAAGGATGATGCCATGATCGGGCTAATCCGTAACGCTATCGAGTTCACCCAGCACAAATCTATTCCAAATCTAGTGGGTTTGAAGGAACTATAGAATCACCTTCATAAAAATTATGTCGACCAACAAGGTATGGTCAGCGTACACTACTATTACCAACAGTTGTATGCCAAAAGGTGGGATGGACAAAGTCCTATCACGGACTACATTGGATTCTACCTCAGCATTAGGCGTTGCATCATTGATTCAGGTCAAAAGATCGACAATAATACAGTTATAAATGTGATCCTACTTTCACTTCCTAGCACAACAGCTTGGGAAGTAGTTAAACAAAACATGCTGTACTGGGGAAACATCATCACTATTGACAGTCTCATGGCAGAGCTGACCTCTGTGTATGAGCATCTTATGCACAAAAATACAGTTGCTGATAAAATGCTTGCATTTGCTGCCAAGGGAGGTAACTCAAATAGTGGGAGTAAAGCAGATAAGTCCGACAAGCCTGCCAAAAAGAAGAAGCCAAAACACGAGCCAAAGCCTGACAACATATGCCATAACTGTGGGGAAAAGGGCCACTGGAATCCAAAGTGCCCGAAGCCCAAGAAATCCAAAGCTGTCGGTAGCGCCAGTCTTGCTTTAACAGACCCGCCAAAGGAGTCCCAGGAGATAGGAAAAGTCCTTATGGCATTGGGTGATGAAATGCTCAGCGGTTTACTTCTCAATAGTGCGGCATCATGTCATATGATTGCTAATCAGTCCTACTTTATCGACTACTGAGAAGCCTCTGGATTACACATCTCTGTAGGCGGAATGAATTAGTTATCTGTTGTGGGATCAGGAACTATATCATTTCGTACTCTTGTTCTCAATGGGATGAACGACATTCAACTTCAGGGCATCCTTCACATCCCTGACCTTGGAGCAAACCTGGTTAGCTTGGGACAGCTCCAGCAGGCCGGAGCTACTATTAACGGGTTGCCTCACAGCATTTCTTTATCCTGAAATGGCCAAGAATTTTTAAATGCCAATCTAATCGGGAGCCATGGCACTCTTTACCGCATCAGGATGTTTGCAGTAGGTGAAGTTGATGGACGTGTTGCTTTTATTGCCAGCAAATCAACCATGCACCTTTGGCATTGCCGACTGGGCCATATTAGCCCACAAACAATCAAAAGGATGGTCAATCAACAAATGGTGTTGGGCATTAATATCAAACTACCCGCTGAATTTGACCAATTATGCAGCGGTTGCGCTGAAGGGAAGTCAACTCATCCTCCTCTGCCTGAAACCAGCCATACCACTTATAATAAGAACAAGTTACTCGTTATGGACCTTACTGGCCCCATGAGTGTCATCATGTGGGATGGCTATCACTATGCTTTAGTGGTTGTCAAGGTTAGCTGCTAATATCTGGTTGGAAGGCTTCTAAAGGCAAAAGAAGAGGTTGGGGATGCTGTACAAAATATTGTTGCCCGATTCAAACGTCAAGCTGGTCAATTTGTCAAGACCATAAGGACAGATAACGGAAGCAAGTTCATGAATGAAATCATGCAAAAGTTTTGTCAACTGAATGGTATTAAACACAAGACTACTAACCCCTATTGGCCGCAGCAAAATGGAATTGCTGAGCAAACCATAGCCGTCCTGATGGAAATGACCAGAAGTATGATTCATGGTGCTCGAATGGACCTTCAATACTGGGGAGAAGCATTTTTATATGCTATCTACATAAGGTCTGTCACTCCTACATCTGCTCTTCAAGGGAAGATCTCATATACAGAATGGAACGAACATGGTCAAAAACCCAATCTAGCTCATTTGTATATCTTTGGCTTGCTTGGATGGGCCCACGTGCCCAAGGAAGTTTGCCATGGTAAGCTAGAGTTGCAAGCTGTCCGCATTCAAATGCTAGGATGGTGGGACGATGAAACTAAGGGTTATAAGCTCACCCCCAAAGAAATTGACAATTTCTTTAAAACAGCTGCATACCTATCATCAGACATCCCATGCCCAATCACCATTCCCTCTACAACCTCCAAATCTGAGGTAGAGGCCAAACTTGAGCCTGAGTTGTCCAATTATAATAATTCTACAGCATTGGAAGAATTACAGTACCCATCTCGCAGACACACTACCCCTCCTCGCACACTGACTCCAGTGGGAGAACCCAACGCTCCTCAAAAAACTATGAAGTGGGACAATCTGCCATGCCAGGCCCCCTCTGGTCGTGAAAAACGAATACCGTTATATTATTGCCAAGACAATCCAGAAGGCCACATAGCTCTTATCACTGTTTCTGGTCCATCTGTCTCTGAAGCGTTGTCATTGCCTCAAGCAGAAGAATGGCAGAATGCTATCTCTGCCAAACATAACCAGCTTATCAAGAAAGGGTTTTTGAAGAAGTTGACGAGTTGCTGGATAATAAAAAGGCCATCGGGAGCAAAATAGTATTGAAAGAGAAATTAGATGAAAACAGAAATCATGTGAAATACAAAGCTTGCATAGTGGCCCAAGGTTTTTCACAGGTTTGTGGAGTTGATTATGACGAGACTTTCTCCTCCGTTGCCAAATTCACAACCCTCCATATCTTCCTCACTCTTGCAGCTATATACGACCTCAAAGTACATCAAATTGACGTCATCAGGGCTTATCTCGAGGGAAATCTCAATGAGGAGATCTATATGAGGGCCCCTGATGGTTTGGGCAATGCACGGTATTGGAAGTTATTAAAATCGTTATATGGACTTAAACAGTCAGGTCGCGCATGGAAACAAAGACTGCACAATGTTCTTACAGAATTCGGTCTCCAACAAACCCAATCTGATGACTGCCTCTATACTCTTCACATCGACGAACAAATCGTACTCATTGTAATCATATACATCAACGACATGGCAATCGCATCCAAGGACCTCCTGCACATCGTCGCTTTCAAAAATGACATGACCAAAACATTTGATGTCACGGACCTGGATGAAATCCACTACATCTTGGGGCTACAGGTCATTTGCGATCAAGCTAGGCATCTCATCTATCTCGGACAGTCCACTTACATTGACACAATTCTATCGCGTTTTGGAATGGTCACTTGTACTCCCGTAATAACCCCAATGGCCAGCTCCCACAGATTGTCCTTGCATCAATCCCCATTGATGTCTGAAGAACGTGACGCCTATCTTAAATATGCAAATGGCATTTAGTATCTCTCTATGGTCGGCTCCCTTCTGTACATGACCCAGACTCAACCAGACATCCAATTCGCTGTTGGAATTGTATCTCAATTTGCAGGAAATCCCAGGATACTGCATCTGGCGGCATGTAAACGTATTCTCCAATACTTAAAAGGGACTAAACATTTTTTCTTAACCTTGGGTGGAGGTAAATCACAACAGATAACCCTAGTCAGCTGGAGCAATGCAAATTGGGCGCAGGATTCCTACGATAGGAAGTCCATTAGCAGCTGGGTGTTTGGCATTAACGATATGATGGTCTCCTGGTCATCCAAGAAACAATCTGTAGTGGCAACTTCAACCGTCGAGGCCGAGTATATAGCCTCATCCAATGCGACTCGAGAGGCCATTTGGATTCGCACTTTATTGTCCAAGCTGGATTTTCCCCAAGCTATGGCTACCATCATCTATACTGACAGTGCAGGGAGTATATCTCTCTCCCAGAATCCAGTATTGCATTCACAAGGCAAACATATTGATATACGCTACTACTTCATACGCAATCAGATTAGCAATGGGAACATCAAGTTGGACTATGTCTCGACTAAAGATCTCGTCACTAATATGTTGACCAAAGCACTTCCTTGCAAAACCTTCATCAAGTATCGCGAGAAACTTGGCATTGTAACGCCTCCATTGACATTGAGTGGGAGTGTCAAAGTAAACAATGTCTGACTTTGGATGACATCATTCTGCATGCTCATGTTGTGCGTCATTTTATCTCATCCAATGAGCTGCTTCTTGCATTGTTTGATAAGGTGTGTACCGTTAACTGGGAGAGCTTGTAGAGCTGGTCCCATGCGCAAACTGTCTGCATGTGTTTATTCTTGTGCTTTAGCGTTATCATTAATAGAGCACCAAAAAGTTGTTTCTTCTGTTTGTGGGGAATTCCGAGATTGTCCCAAAGGTGTAAGAGGTTAACTTGGCTTTTTGGGGCCCACCTCACATGATGACTGCGACTCTGGCTCTCATTGATCTTATGAAAACTTACAGTTTTAATTCTACCAATGAGCCGCTTCTTGCGTTGTTTGATAAGATGTGTACCGTTAACTGGGAGAGCTCGTAGAGCTGGTCCTGTGCGCAAACTGTCTGCGCATGTTTATTCTCGTGCTTTAGTGGCTATGTTTACTCTAGGGAGAGGAGAGAGGGTAGGTCGTAGCGAGAGAATAGACAAGTTGCAGTATGACTAGAGAGCAGTTGTGAGCGGGGTAACTACCGACTACCTGTTGTGTGCATGAGACACTCACCTAGAGAGCAATTGTCAAGTACTGAGGTTGCAAACCTCTCGTTGCTCTCTAGGTGTACCGCTCACGTGATGACTGCAACTCTGGCTCTCATTAATCTTATGAAAACTTACAGTTTTAATTCTACCAATGAGCTGCTTCTCACGTTGTTTGATAAGGTGTGTACCGTTAGCTGGGAGAGCTTGTAGAGCCGGTCCCGCATGCAAACTGTTTGCGCGTGTTTATTCTCATGCTTTAGCGGCTATTCCCTATTATGGCGTGCACCATGAACTCAAAGAGTGATTTTGTAAAGCACGAGACAAAAGAATTGGTGTATATCATTGCAATATCTATGACAAGTATGTGTTGTTGCTAGCGAGTGCAAGAGCAACAGTATTTTTACCCGCCAGGCAGTCTGCTGAGAGCAATGAGCTGCTCCTGTGTGCAAGATTGAGAAGAAGAAGAAGGTTCAAAGCGCATGTCATACTGTCTGCTTTAAGCAAGGACGTGTAGGGGGGCATGTTCACCACAGTGCTTCATCTGGACGCCTGCTCAAAGCAAGGGCGTGTAGGACAATGAGGTGTTTTTTAATATACCTTTGAAAAGAGTCAGAGGCCCACTGGCCTGCTGCTTGGAGGATCTGGGGGGCGACTCCTGCCTCCGCAAGGAAAGTAGCGCTGCCAGCTTGGAGGAACTGTCCGGCTATGTCGCAATCAAAAAATTTTCTGAGCCTTTTGATGAAGAAGGATCGTGTCAGGGGGAAGCCTGCCTTCGTGATCCACAACTCTCGACACAATGGGAAAAGGTGTAAACGGCTGTTCCAGTATGAGACAAAACGCTTGTAGGGGTCTGCTGCATGGCTGGACTTTTTGATTAGGACCCTGTTGCCTTCAAAAAAGGCATTGGCCTTG
Organism: Termitomyces sp. T70a; assembly: GCA_017657195.1. Taxonomy (NCBI): domain Eukaryota; kingdom Fungi; phylum Basidiomycota; class Agaricomycetes; order Agaricales; family Lyophyllaceae; genus Termitomyces; species Termitomyces sp. T70a. Next base: position 5,546 of record JAGGAT010000433.1, read on the forward strand.
TGGGTTGGGAGGAAAAAGGAGTAACTGTTGACCTCAATTGTGACAGACCGAGCCGTTGTGATCTTTTGTTGATCCCTGAGACGTGGATTGTCAGGGATAGTCATTTCACCCAGGCGCAGCAGACCATAAAACTCCGTGAATAGCAATGCCAGGAAAAGGTAATCGTCGTGCTTGGTAGAGCCTTGGTAGGAGTCAAGGACGTGTAGAAGGTCATCTGTTGTGATTGCATGTTTGCGCTTTGTTGGGGACGAAAATCTCTTTTTAGAGCCAGCAAGTGTCTTCCTGACAAGTGACAAGTTTCGTTCTGATCGGACCTCTGGGAAGTAAATTTCTAGTTGATTGCAGAGGCCAGAGAGATAGGATGATATGGATTTGGGGTCAATGTAGTGTGACATGTAAGCAACGTAGAGCGAGAGCATATCGGCAGTCGGTCTTGTGTTCATATGGTGAATTTTGACAAAATTGAGATAAGAGTTTAAGGCTGATCCATATGAACGGAATGTGGAATCGCCAATGCAGTAGCCTAAAGCTACAGATTGTTCATGTATGAGGCGATCCCGGGTCCAGGCAACCCAATGGGGTTGTCTGGGTTTCACGGCCAGTAGGATCATTTTTTTGCTGCCCCCAGCAGTTCTTGAGGGGGTTGGAAGTCAAAAATTGACAGGGAAGGGAATAGGTTACGGGCTTCTTGAGATTTTTTACGGGATAGTAGGTTGGCACAAACATTCAGCTCTCCAGAAATATGCAGAACTTTTAGTTTGTGGTTGCCCTGGATTAAGATGTCAACAGCAAACTTCAGAAGCGGGTTGTAAAGGGGTTGGGCATGTAGTGAATTGAAAATGTCAACAGTGTTTTGATTGTCAGAGTAAATGACGATCTTTTGAGATTTTAAAGAGTTGAGAGTGGCAAAGTTGAGTGCTGATGTAACTGTCAAGGCCTCAAGAAAGAATATGAGCTCAGGTGGGGTGTCTTCTTGGGTAGCGCAGAAGTATCCACACTGCGAGGAGGGGAACCAAAAGGCCATTCCATTTGGGCATGCATCACACTCGATGGTGATGTTAGCCTGATACGCAGGCCATGCTTTTGAATTAAGTAAGAGGACTCCGTCTGAGTTCTCGATGTGGTTTGCAGCCCATAATAAGTCTGCCCTTATATCTGTATTGCACCAAATCCTGACATTGGAATTGTCAGGCACAGATGCGAGCTTTGCATAAACGTTGCAGAGGGATGGGGCTAGCAGAGGGTAGACATTTAAACCCCAGTTTATCCAGCCTGCCAATTGTTGCCATGCTTGTTTAGAATAGTAGGATGATTTTTTCCTATTATAGGAGGCAAAGCGATGAATTTGAGTCACAAGGTCGCTCTTTGCATCTGGTGGTAGCGTTATTGTCATGGCATTTGGATCAACAAGAATGCTGATTATTGTTAATGGAGCACCAAAAAGTTGTTTCTTCTGTTTGTGGGGAATTCCGAGATTGTCCCAAAGGCGTAAGAGGTTAACTTGGCTTTTTGGGGCCCACATCAGATATGGCTCATAAAAGCTGAGATCTCCAGCGGTGTCAACACCAAAGGTGTTGTCATTGAAACAAAGTGGGTTTTGGACCCCATATGAGTCTTCTGCAGACCAGGTAATGAGGCTATTGACAGATCCCCAACAGTTCAAGGATGCTCGTCCCCCAAAACAGTTGCATCGGTTGACATAGCGTTTGTTATTTATTGTTACTATTTGTTTTAGCTGCCATCGGGGATGCATGGGAACAAGGCAGTAGGTGCTTGTGACATCTGATTTCCATAAAATGAGGGGTTCGTCTGTTTTGTCTCTAATGCGTAACAATAAGTCACCCAGATGCCTCATATTATCCATTGGAAAACCTGAGATGTCACTGTAAGTGATCATTGAGTTTAGGGAGAATTGACCAGCTGATTGGTTGGTGACGAGACGGAGGTCTGAGGATTTTGGCTTTGGAACCGCATGAACAGGAGAGCTATACATTCCATCTAGGAGCTGAGAGCCAAAACTATGTGAAAAGCGTTTCATTTCAACTTTGGTGTCTCTTTGTGTCCTGAGAAAGTCAGCTTCAGCTTTGTCTTCTGGAGGTCCCAACGACATATCACAGGTCAACGGATAGGAGGATGGTTTAGTATCAGCAAATGGCCAGAACCCTTCCCTGAGGCTCTTGGTAACTGATGCTATGAAGGGTTGGTTAGGGTGATGAGATACGAGTTGTTCAAGAAGGTCGACGTTTATGGGAGTTATAATTTTGAATAGTTCAGGATGTTCAATTATGGTCTTGGTAGCTCATGAATTCTTCAATTCCTCAGGAGGAGGTGTTGGGAGAGGTTTTGCCGTTAACGACCATTGAATAAGAGTTCTAGGAAGCGGTACTGTAGAGTCATAGTAATTATAGCGCAGGTACTTGAGGGTATTGCCCTTCAACATTTCAGTTCTTGATGTTTTGAGGGCACTCGGTTTTTTTGTGTTTTCCCCCACAATGTTTGCAGATGTGTCGCCAAAAACAGGAGTCACCATCGAAGGGGCAGCCAACTGTTGAATTCCATCGTCTACAGACTGCACGTTCTGAACCCCTGGGACCAAAACCCGATTTTGTGATTGTTTGTTTGGCCCCCAGTTTCCTGGTTCCTCCTCCGCTATAATTGACTCCGCTCGAGTCAAGGATGGCATCATGCAGGTCATTGAATCGGTTACGGTCGGTAAGCAGCATCTTTGTTCCTGGTCCAACTCTTGCTCTGACTGCTTTTTTGTATTCAATGACACATGAGTGCAAGGTCGTGGGCTTTGCTGAGAAAAGTCTGACAATATAGCGGTAGTGGCAAGCCCATTCATCTCGTCTGTTAGGCCAGGCAAAGGTGAGAGCCTCTTCGTAAAGGTTGGCAGCAATGGTCCATTGTCCGTGATTCTCGACTTTTTGTATTGGATCGCTGTGTCCAAAGATGATCTCACAATCTCTGATACATCCTCGATTCTCTTGAGGAGTCCTGACATGGTGGATAGCGCTGTAGATGACATCGAAGTCGGCAAGTTCTCCTTTGATAAGCTTGTCCCATTCTGACACGGAGAAATTGCATGGGGCTGTTTGCGAGACTGTAATATGTTGTTGGACTTGTGATGGATTTTTGAGATAGAATTTGAGCAACCGTCTGTTCTTGAAGCATCCGGGATCTTCAACCTCTCGAGCAAGCTTTTCCTCATTGTACCAGGGTAGGTCTTCTTCCTTAATCCTTTGCTTCTTTGCTTTCGGCTGATCTGACTCAGACTTACCCCTCCTTGACGGGTCGGACTCACTGTCACTGCTCTCTTCAGGACTTTTGGATGCATCATGCAACGGTTGTTCCCAGTGTGTATGGTTGGGGGAGAGAGTTCGAGATCTGATGTGGACTTTCTCTTTACCCTTTTGTTCCTTTCCATCCGGTCCAGCAGACTGCTCGGGCTCATCACTATCGACTCACTCTCTTGATTGTCCAGCTTCTGCCTTTTCTCAGCATCTTGCCTGCTCATCACGGTCTTTCTCTTTGGATTCGATATCAGTGAGTACCATAATATAGCTGGTGATGGATCCTCGTCTAAACTTTTCGTCGAGATTGGACTTGTTGATGGTTTCAACGATGTCTGTGATTGCATCGACCTTGGGCAACCGTCCATGTCTGAACTCGTCGACAATGTGCTCAAGTGTGTCGAGGATTTGTTGTTCTTGTTCAGAAGGTCGAGCGACGGATGGCATAACATCCCGAGACGTTCTGCCAGGTTTGGGCATTGTTCTAGGCAATCTATGAGATGCATGTGTCTCTTTGGTCGACTTGTGAACTTGGGAGGCAGGCAATTTGATGGTAGGCTGTCTTCCATGTGGATTCATATGTATGTCTCAGTTGATGAGGGACGAAGTAGCAATTTTATTGAAAATGTATGTCGTAGCGAGAGAATAGACAAGTCGCAGTATGACTAGAGAGCAGTTGTGAGCAGGGTAACTACCGACTACCTGTTGTGTGCATGAGACGCTCACCTAGAGAGCAATTGTCAAGTACTGAGGTTGCAAACCTCTCGTTGCTCTCTAGGTGTACCGCTCACGTGATGACTGCGACTCTGGCTCTCATTGATCTTATGAAAACTTACAGTTTTAATTCTATTTATTGTATCATATGTTTTGGTGTTTCCACCGTTCTATGTCATCAATACTTACAACTCAGTATATGTATTATTATTTCGTAGGAGTTCGAGTTATCTTTCGTTCTCGAACTCCAGGTTTGTATCTTTGTGTACTTACATTATGAATATATTTATCTTTCGTTCTCGAACTCCAGATTCGATTATAACTTAACTGCCAAATATACTGTCATGTTGCGTCAACTACCCTCAGTCACTTATACGGGACTGAGGGTACGTCGTTCTTAAAAACACGTTAAACATACGAGCTAACTAACCGTACCATAGAGTAACATATTCTTAGGTACGATCACTAATACAGTCACCCAATGGTCCTACTGTCGCATCTTTCAAGTCCTTATGAACTACCTTGCATTAGGCCAACAATTCCGGGTCATCGCAAGACTGCCTTATAAAGGCGGTCTCGGACCCAAGAATGCGTGTATTTCGACCCGGGTTAACGGGTGGGAGGGTAGCTCGAAATGTCGAAACTACCTTACTACCTGGTCGTAGATCCCTGTTAATGACTGTAGTCTACACTAAAATATAGTGTCGCACCTGGGAGGTTGGTCACTGTTAATGCAGAAAGTCTCTGAGACTTTCTTGTTTAAGACCACCTCCCGGCGCCATCTCACATGACCGTCTCTAGGGCCGTCCCATTGCCTTAGTGCAAACACCCGTTTGAACCCAATTATACGGAACTGAGGAGTAACATATTCTTAGTTTCTAACACATGACGTGTCTGGAAGGATGGTCTTGTCTTGCTTTCTCACCAATATAAATAGGGCTGCATCAGGGACAAGCATCGACTTGCATCGGCAAAATTGGAGATTCTCATACTCTCTGAGGACATGTAGCACCCCCATATTTGCCTGCAGCCAGATAGGTGCTATTACTTGTTTATCGATTGTGATATCTACCTCCGCTAAAGTAATAGCTAAGGACATGTCTGTAAGGACATGTCTGTAAGGACAAGCCTCGATAGACCTAGTAATGTGTATGTGTTCGTAATCTGCCTACTATCTTCAGGTGCGGAATGGGAAAGTGAGGAAAAAGTATAGTAAGCTTGTTACGAGGCGCAAGGTTTCGTTGCAGCCAGCCTGTCGATCATATGGTTGAAATACCATAAGGACGACGTTCTATTAGCAGTCAGTTCGATTACACGAGTTTTTACAACTGTGACTAAGTTTTTTCATTCGATTTGGTGTGAATACAAGCTAGCATAGAGAAGAGGGTCATGGAAGTGGAGCAAGTACTAGCGCCATTGGAATTCTCTGAGATATAAGCGGTAAGGGGAATTGGTGATTTGGGAATGATGGTGGGTACGACGGTGCTCATGTCAAATGGTTGAGAGCGTCACTAAAGAGGCTCTCGGGAATAATGGTGTTGGATAAATGGATAGATGAAATAAACACCGAAGTCGACGTTAAAAAAAGTCATATGGGTTATCGAAACCAAAACTCCTCTAGAAAATGGTAAACACGCGATAATAGTCAATCAAGACGAAGGGATTAGACAAGACATAGTTCGTAGGAGAATATAAAATGCGAAATGAGCAAGGCTTTATCTGGACAAGGAAAAAAGCGACCACATTAGGACGCGTGACATTCGTGACAGTCAGCATTTCAACGCGCGATGGTGGCTGAAATAATATATCACAGTGTTCATACCCTCATACCACATGTAGCGAGGTGAGGTCAGTTCAGAGGACCTCCGTGTAACATTTTCCGAATTTGAGATTCACAGTCGACAGCACGCATGTATCCAAGGCAATGGATATTGACTGTTCTGTGAGATCACGTCAGTGTGACATTTATGCTGCCATGCTGCGAAGTATAATTATGTTCTCAGGCCTTCAGGTTAACGTGTGTTTTAGGTTGACTTATTACTTTTTCTGTCCATATCCTACACTGGGAGATGCTATCTGGAAAGGAAGTCGCTAAGCATAACTCACGAGATAGCTGCTGGATCATCGTACACGGTCAGGAAGATTACACTATCCATTCTGTGACTTAGCGCTGCCCTCTAGGTCAAGTCTATGATGTTACTGAGTTTTTAGACGGTGAGCAGGTTTTGTCAATCATAGACGCTACTTTGACATACGGCTTTCTACAGAGCATCCCGGTGCGTGGCCGGAACTTTTGGCCAATTTGTCTCTAAACGCTTCAATCGTATTCCCAGGCGGTAGCAAGATCATACTGAAGTATGCCGGTAGAGACGCAACGTTAGTTTGTGATCCGACTGCTGTGCATCATCATTAACTTCTGGAAAAGCCAAGAGTATGACCCCATTCATCCTCCAGACGCTATCACTACGAATTTGCCTCAAGAGAAGCAGTGAGTAGAGCTCTTGTTCTGCAAACCATTTTATGTATATAATGGGACTCAGCCTTGGTCCGGTCTCATTGGACAGCGTTGAGAGAGTAGAAGTTGTGGTCACAGATGAGGAGAAGGCGCGCCAACTGCGAATAGCAGCGAGACCCCCGTTAAGTGAGATTCTCAACTTGCATGACTTCGAAGTATGTATATCTCGTTTCAATTCTGTGCATTAATTCCCAGTGTCATTTGTAGGCAATCGCCCGACAAACTATGACGGACAAAGCTTGGGCTTACTATTCGTCTGCTGCAGATGATGAGATTACTATCAGGGAAAACCACGCAGCGTATCACAGGCATGTTTTTCTTCTGCTTAAATGCAAAGTATCAAATGCGAATCCTTCACAGGATCTGGTTTAGACCCAGAATACTTCGTGACGTCACAAGGGTTGACTGGTCAACGATGATTCTTGGGCAAAAGACAAGCATGCCCATATACATTGTTTGTATCCTTCGAAAATCTCCAGATTGCAGAATACCGGTTGAACGATGCATAAATAGACCGCTACTGCGCTGGGAAAGCTTGGACACCCTGATGGTGAACTCAACTTGACAAGAGCAGCTGCTCAGCATGGCCTCATACAAATGGTGCGATATATATTTCCGGACCTTGAAGCACACCATAACCGATTTTAGATACCTACACTCGCCTCTTGTTCTTTTGACGAGATCGTTGATGGAGCCCAACCAGGACAAGTTCAATTTTTCCAATTGTAAGTGCTCCATCTCGTTCTCACCCTCACTGCAAAACATTACATGGCTTGACCTGGACAGATATGTGAACAAGGATAGAGCAATTACGAAACGTCTCGTCCAACATGCGGAGAAACGGGGTATTAAAGGCCTTTTTATAACTGTAGACGCGCCTCAGCTTGGGCGGCGAGAGAAGGTGTGTTCTTCTTTCTTTGACCTTAACAACTGCTCACTGTCATGCTGCAGGATATGCGGATGAAATTCGAAGCAGAAGACCCTTCGGAGGTCACCAAAGCAGGGTCGAAAGGTGTTGACAGATCACAGGGTGCTGCGAGAGCGATAAGTGTACCATATGTCCTTCCTTCGCCTTTGACGGTTGATTGACCGAGTGCAGTCGTTCATAGACCCTGGGTTGAACTGGAATGACTTGGATTGGTTCAAAAGTATCACCCACAGTTGAGCACATTGCCATTTTGTAATCATTTCGCCGTTCACACCGGTCTTTCAGTGCCTCTGATTTTGAAAGGTGTTCAGTGTTGGGAGGTGGGCGTAAATGTTTATAATTCAGCGTCTGTTCTTCAATCAGAGTTCTAGGATGCACTGGAAGCGTATGATCGTGGTCTTTCTGGCATCGTCCTATCCAATCATGGTGGACGGCAGCTTGACTTCGCACGCTCTGGTATAGAAGTTTTGGTTGAAGTGGTTGAAAAGCTCAAAGTTACCCGTGATTTGACGTTTCCAAATGATACGTTCCAGCTATTCGTCGACGGAGGTGTGCGCAGAGCGACGGACGTACTCAAAGCAGTTGCTCTCGGTGCTACAGCAGGTACTTGTCTCCTTTGTTTGTGCAAAGGACTATCTCATAGATTTTTAAGTTGGTGTCGGACGTCCTTTCCTTTATGCATATTCCACTTATGGACCCGAGGGTATAGATAAGGCACTGCAAATTCTACATGTGGGCCCCCCCTTCTGTCAGCTGAGAAGAAATTAATATCATCTAGGATGAATTCGAGATGAATATGCGCTTGTTAGGGGCGAAGACTATCAAAGATGTTGTGCCCTCTATGGTGGATGCATCAAACATCCACAGTCATATCGTTGCCGTTCCAGGAGATCGTCTCTACGACTCGAATTGTTCGTTCGTTTTCTATATCTTAAACTCTGAACTGATACTATGCCGTCCATAGACGAGAGCCTACAAAGCGCAGCTTTAAAGGCGGTTAAGCATAAGCTGTAATTACCATCATAGCAGTATTCATCAAGATCTGGTGCTTCGAGTCACATCTTACAGATACCTGTAACCGCATCCAATTTGGCTTTATCGTTCATTACGGCGACACTGGGTTTGATCAATGGACAAACTGGGTATATCACGGATATCCTTATGTACCAGGCGGTCTTTTGAAAATGACATGTTTGTTTCCTTTACCGTCACGAGTAAAAAAGCCTGAGTATGCCCACGATACGAGCAATTAGTAAGGGAACGTAAAGAAAGAGACAAGAGAAATAACGTTGAGATATCCCCGTCACTATCGTTCCAGAATTCGCCCCTCTCGGTAGTATATTTCGTATTTGTAGGTTCGAACCCACAGATGAATATTATCATAAGGGTACAACGCACCTTATTGTTCCTCCAATCTTGGCGTCAAATTTCTTGTGGTCATGGCCCCAGTCTATGCCCTGACGCCTTTGAACTTTGTGCAATGCTTGGTGTGACATGCTACCCAGTTGAACTTGGGATGGCTCTTTCTGCCTTCAACAACGACGAAATTGGTGAACTTTCCTCGAGCCTGGTGAACGTTGAGCTAGTCCTGTTTTAGAAAGCCAGTTCATCATATACTTTCTTGTCTCTGTTGATGGCTTGCTTTACTTTATCCACTATTTTTGCGATAATCTTGACGACGACACGGGCAACCTGGGCTTGGCGACGTTCTACCTCAGCCTCCGTTCTGCTGCGCTCAAGTACAGTCTTGCTGAAAGAATTAGGTCGGATGTCAAGGGCTAGGCCTGCGAATGGGTTGCTGGGATTGGGACACTGGGTGAATGGAAGAATTTGGGTACTGTTGGACCCGTCAACCACCAGGCCTGCGCTAACACTCAAAACGGCGCTGTGAGACCAGTGCACACCACTGCAACCGTCCAGAATGAATGGGTAGACTCAAAAGACCAGCTATGAATGAGAAACATGAGTCAATGTCTCCGCTGGTCTTATTGACCATTTCCTAGGTAACCAGGAAACGTGAAGCCCAGAGCGATTTGATGAAATCCATCGTCTGACATCAAACACATCGATTTCCAGAGTAAAGAGGGGTCCCGGTGCTGCTATCGAGAATAATATATAAAGAGATTTCATGGGGCCGTGCTTCTGATGGTTCATTGTGCGCACAAGTCCGTTCGGCTGTCCAAACTTGCTAGGTATATCAACTGACATATGGTCAAGACCTGAAGTATGCATACTTAAGCCGACGCCTTGAAACAAAGGATGGTAATTATTCAGTTTTTCATATGTTTCCGCCTGGTCTCTGCGCTCCTTCCCTAGCAGCACATTGTATGGCTGATGGTGTAACAGACATGTGTGATCGTTCAAATAGGGAAACAAGTTCAGGTTAGAAGCTCTTCATGAACATTGAAGTACCTAGATCAGATTTAGCAAGAAGAAAAATGGGACGCAACGAATGCCTTACCTATTTATCTTTCCGACCTCGTGGCAGATTCCCTCACCACCTTCGCCCCATTTCACAACCCAACGCCCCAGAATGACCCCATCTTTGTCTGAAGTTTCAGCTACTGTCTCCTCTGTCCCCGGTTCAGCAGTTTTGTCACTTGGGAGTACCATTCTGTCTGCGAGTTCCCATTTTGCAAAGGGACGCCGTGTCTCAATTAAAAATGTTGGATCATACACCTTGAAGTGCAAGAGTGAAAAACTGAACTTTATGAGATATATAATACCTACCCACCGTTGTAATCCGTGGTTTTAGGAGTAAATTCTGCGTGATCAGTCGAATACCTTCCACGCCGTCGTTCTCTTCCGGTTGCAAGTAACGAAGCCGAGTTACATACGGCTGGCCGCACCATCCGACGAGCCCCGTGCTTATGCCAGAGGTTCCAATGGCAATGGAGGTCAACGCAACTCGCGCTGTCATTGGCAGGTTGGACTCAACAATGAACATGAACGGCGCTAATGTACATGACAGTGAAAGGGATGAAAGCGAGAATATCTTCAAACGCCTGAATGTCTGTGCCAAAGGTCCCTCGTATGCTGGCTTTTCCGACTCTAGTGGCAGGGAGTGAGATCCTGAGGCTTTTGACTTATCGAATGAGGACGAGAAAAGGCGGAATTGTGATGGATGGACTGCTGAGCTCTGTGGTCGATTTATGTGTGCAGAAGGAGAGTTGACGACAGAGCGACGTGCCGTGAAGCATCTCGCGGCTCGAGAGGTGAGAAGAAACATGAGCTGCAACAATTTCCGAGTCCGCTTCCGTCTTTTTGTGCCGCCACATGGAACTACCCATCTACTACTCCAAGGACGAGTTCATAGAGACGGTACGTGTTTTGGCGTCAGTCATCGACGTCAAGCGGCTGCAACTTGACAGGACACAGGGAATAAAGTCTCGCGGCGAGCCACAATTGCTGGACCTCAAAATATAATCCTCGGTGGCAAGACGATAATCTCGAGCAGCGCAATCATTCGTGGTGACCTTCGGCGTACTGGTCCCGGACATGCTGTCGTCATCTCGCTAGGACGTTATTGCTTGGTCGGCGAGGGATGTGTCATGAGGTCAGTATACCAAGTTCTTATTTTTACGTGCAATGGACCAATAGCCCTATGCCAGGCCACCCTACAAGACATATCGTGGCAATTTCAACTACTATCCCATGAAGATTGGAGATCACGTTCACATTGGGGCCCATAGTGTCGTTGAAGCGGCTACCATCGGAAATCATGTCGAAATTGGCAAAAACTGTGTCATTGTGCGTATGCTCTGCTTAATTCTTGAATCGTTTGCCTGACACCCGAGACAGGGAAAGTTCACCATAATCAAAGACTGCGCCAAGATAGCAGATAATACTATCGTGCCTCCCAACACTGTCATACCTGCATTATCGTTGTTTGCCGGTTCTCCAGGTATTTGTGGATTGGTGGACGGAGTTGGATCCGTCTGACGGGGGCTTGTTTTGTTAGGCCGATTTGTCGAAGACCTTCCTGAATCTACGCAAGAGATGGTGGAGGCGCAGACGAAGCAGTTCTACACACGCTTTCAGCCATTGGAGCCTCGGTGAAGCAATCAATTTAGCGATTTTCTGCCAGATAGATGAAAACAGTTGCTGTTCTCTTTGCGTTTCGACAACCAGGATAACTTTCGTACAAGTCAAAGCCTGATGCCTCCCTACCACGAAACCCAGACTGGATCGCGCTTTCTATGGAAAAGTCCCAAGTGAATGTGTTTGGTGCCAGGCTGTTACCCTTTTCATCCTCTAACTCTAATGCGCGTTGTCTGCTGTCCTCAGCGAAACTGTGTAGTCTTACTCATATGTGATACCTTCTCGTCTCGCATCATACCTAGGCTCTCCACTTCCCACATACTGTATCTATTGAAAATCAAGTAGATGCATACATTATGAGTTTTGTCAACACTGGATATCCTCATCGACAAAATCAAGGTTTTCAAGTGAAATATCATGTAAGAAGACATACGCGTATTTTTGACTTTTCAAACGCCACCCCGTGACCCTGGAGTGAGCGCGCCAATCATTCATGATTAGTTCCTTCTTCAACGTTCACAATGGCTTCCCGCAGAAAGCCTGTCCCGCGCGTCGATATGCCCATGCAACACCAACCAGCAGACCCCGCAATCCAGCGATACAGCCTTAGTGATGCTCCTGTGCCACACGGACCTGTGGAAGAGACTTACGACGACATACGAGGCGCGGTAAATCAGTTGCTCCACGGTTCACAACTAGACACAACTGATTCTGCGTCGCGTGTATCATCGACCAGTGGGACTAGTGATCACATTGTGCCTTCAGGACAGCCACAGTACCGGCCATATCAACCAGGACAGTCTCTCGCGCCGATTCATACTGGTGAAACGTTGCATCTGAAAGATGAGACTTGTACACCAACGGCAGCGAACCCTTTCTCCGATTCACAAACCCATCTTACAGTATCGGAGCAGTCCCACTATCAAGACTATCATCCGCCCTCCATGCACTCCTACGTCTCATATGAGGAAGATACTCTACCAGCTGGAAATGAACTCTACGACGTGTCGTTTGGCTCGGACATTGAAGCCTACGCATCAGGCCACAGCGGAACATGGCGTCCACCCCCTCGCTCACGATCTCCCACTCCTGCTGTCGACGAAGAGGACTACTACGTGGTTGGGGACGACAGTGTTCATTACGCGGGACGTAAGCGCTATCAGGACGACCCCGAAAAGGCTTTACTTGCTCATGGACCGCTCATACATAATGTGATATACGACCCTGAGCCGCAAACACCAACATCCTCATTAGGAACTCTACCAGAGCCACCGCTCGAAACGCAGCATTTCGGTCCCGCCCCAGCCGGCCGTGTGATGCGGAGAAACAAGACCAAGCGCCGTGTACAATTGACTAACGGCAATCTAATTATCGATCTTGCAGTCCCACCGAAGCTCGTCCTCCCACGAAGGGGCGAGCCGGAGACGATTAAGACGCGTTATACTGCCGTGACTTGTGATCCAGATGAATTCGAGAAGAAAGGGTTCTTCCTTCGACAGAATGAGATTGGTAGACGAACAGAATTGTTCATCGTTATCACGATGTATAACGTACGTATCTGGGTTCTTGAGCCGAGCAATCAATGATTATGCAACAGGAAGATGAGATACTGTTTTGCCGGACGTTGTATGGTGTAATGCGGAACATTGCCCATCTTTGTACGCGCAAAAACTCACAGACTTGGGGCCCAAACGCGTGGCAAAAGGTGTGTGTCAGTTCTTATGTGAAGTAAGTTCAATTCTCTGACAGCCTGAAAGGTCGTTGTCTGCATTGTTGCCGATGGTCGCAAGAAAGTTCATCCTCGCGTGCTTGATTGCCTCACACTTCTGGGTGTCTACCAATCTGGCGATCATATGAAGAATATGGTCAATAACAGGGAGGTCACTGCTCATTTGTTCGAGTACACTACCACCTTCGCGTTGGATTCCAACTTACACTTTAAATATCCTGACAAGGGCATTGTGCCGACCCAAATCATTTTCTGTATGAAGGAGAAGAACCAGAAGAAGATAAATAGCCACAGGTGGTTTTTCAATGCGTTCGCGCCGATGTTGCAAGTGCGTAGCCCGGGACCCGACGACACCGTCAGCTGATATGTACTACACAGCCGAACGTATGTGTTTTGTTAGACGTCGGTACACGTCCCGGGAACAACAGCATATATCGTCTTTGGAAGGCATTTGACCTCAATTCGAACGTCGGTGGGGCATGTGGAGAGATCTCCACGTTTAAAGGGAAAAACTGGTCACTTCTCCTCAATCCCTTAGGTTGACCATCTTTTTCGTTTCATCGACGTAGCTGATATAAAATACTCCAAGTTGCGGCCCAGAACTTTGAGTACAAGATCAGTTGTATTCTAGACAAAACTACAGAGTCTATGTTCGGATATATCAGCGTTTTGGTAAGGATTTCTCATGTAACACTGTACAACATCCTGACTGATCATTTTTCTACAGCCTGGCGCCTTTTCAGCCTATCGGTGTGATATCCCTTGCTATGCTTCAGGTTCAGGTTCCCACGTTTACATCGATCTTCAGGTATATCGCCTTGCAAAATGATGAAAAAGGCGTGGGTCCATTAGCATCATATTTCAAAGGCGAGGTTCTACACGGACGCGACACAGATATTTTCACCTCTAATATGTGTAAGTCGTATTGTTATCCAGATGCTCATCGACTCACAAGCCATCTCTCTTGTTTAAAGATCTTGCTGAAGATGTAAGTTTGTTGACATGCACTCCGATTGAGTAATTTTCATCTTTGCTTGTAGCGTATCCTATGCTTTGAGCTCGTGGCCAAATCGAACTGTAATTGGTCATTCTTCGTCTTTTCTTTTCTTTGACCTTTGCTGAAGATGATCGGTCTAGGGTACTCAAATATGTCAGAGGCGCTGTTGGGGAAACAGACGTCCCAGAAGCCCTTCCAGAGTTTATTAGCCAGCGTCGGCGCTGGCTTAATGGCTCGTTCTTTGCTGCAACATATGCAATAGCACATCTTGAACAGATTTTGCGCTCTGGACATAGTTTGACGCGGAAGACCGTGCTCATGTTGGAGACCGTGTATAATATAATCAATCTCATTTTTTCGTGGTTTAGCATTGTGAGTATGGTCTTTGGGGTTCGCTCAGGTGCTAATTGGGTTTCACGACCGTAGGGTAACTTTTATCTGTTTTTCGTAATTATTCGTTTACCGCATGAACTCGTTAAGTCTTTGATGTGTCGATTTTAGGTGGTGTTGACTTCGTCATTGGAGGACCCTTCATTCAAGATGTCTGGAATCGCATACTTCAATACAATCATCCAGGTATTGCCCTTAAATAAAGGATTAGAAGAAGTATTATTTTCAAGATTAATGTTTTTGAAATAGTTCATTATGGCTTCGATCATCGTTTCTTGCTTCCTTTTTTGTATGGGGAACAAACCAAAAGTGTATGTGTCTACTATTGCCTTATGGATGGTCTCATGCTCATTTTCTTGCAGCTCCCAGTGGAAATATATATCTACAGCTTGCTGCTTTAGCGTTCTGATGGTTTACCTTATATTCGCATCTGTTAAATGTTCAATACAAGCGGCAGAACAGGGTGGCTCTGCCAATAACGTCATGCTTTTCAGCGTTGTTATAACTTACGGATGTTTGTCGTGTCCATTTCTTCGATTTAAAATACACTGACACATAGGATCAGTATACCTGTTCGCCAGTATTTTAGCATTCGATCCATGGCATATGATCACCAGCTTTATACCCTACATGTTTCTCTCACCTACCTATATCAACATCCTGAACATGTATGTTGCTCTTTTACTACCTTTTCATTCTTTTACTCACTTTCTTAGCTACGCATTTTCTAACCTCGATGATGTTGGTCTCATTCGTACACACTGGCGGTAAGACTAAGCAATTTTTCATATCCAGATTTCTTGGGGGACAAAGCAGGACGACGGTCCAGATACAGATCTCGGAGCCGTCATGCAGGATAGCCACTCTCAAGTGGACCTTGAAATGCTGACTGAGGCAGCCGATGTTAATGGAATTTATGAGGAAGCACTTGAACATCTCAAAACACGCAAGCCGGCTGTAGCGAAAAAACCTGGAAATAAGCCAACAATCGCTGAGAGAGAGCAAGCCGCGAAGGATTATTATGCCAACGTTAGAACCAACGTGCGACATGCCACTCAATTCTTCTCTTTTTTTGTTCACATACATTCCCTAGGTTTTGTTGACATGGGTCCTATCTAATGTATGTTTCTTCAGGTCTGCAACGGGTTGTGGTTGACGTTATTTTAGGGCTTGCTCCTTGTTGCTATTCTGAGTGGCGGAAATTCTTCAAGTACTTTCAGCCAAGATAATCATACCAGCCGGACGAAAGCTTACCTGACATTCATCCTCGCTTTCACTGCTGTAACCAACATAACTGTGCGTCCATCAAGTCTGCCTGGCTTGTTAAGTGTGCTGACGATCTTCCACTAGCGGTTTCTTGGATCGTCACTTTACCTCATTACACACCTGATAATGGGTTGACCAACCCTATCGTTTCCGCTCGCACTATTTAGACTTGCTGAGATTTCATTGTTAGAAGGTAACGAACAAAGAAAATGTGTAGATCATGCTGTAGATTATGGGTTGTCGCACATTATGCGCGATAGACATGTATAGATACATGGTCATGAAAATAGATATTCATAGAAGGGACGTTGCTGATGAAGTGGTGGTCTTGGCAAGCGGGGTTTATAGTGAAGAGACGAGCAACGGATGGGAGAACGCGAAGGAGAGGAATCAACTCTTTTTTGATGCAAAACCCGGCGCCGGCGGTGAATCGCCTTCTGGCGTAGATGCAAATCGGCTTCAGAGGTAGCACCAAGGCACGTAGATTTTGGGTCCCGAACTATGGCTTCAATGCGAGTAACAAACTCAGCATTACTTTCTGATTCGGCATCTTCTAGGTCTGTGTCATCCAGAACAGACCATTGATCTTCATCAAGGCGAGGTGGTGATCTCCTCGGCGAGGAAGGGAGTGAGGGGTCCTCAGTGATGACGGGGAGGTGAGACGCTTGGTTGGCTGGAAGTTGTTCTGTGTCAGATTCCTTGTCGAGTCCTCCATGGTCTGACTCTGTGTCAGCGTATGACGAGTAGTCAATATCAGTTACTGGGGGCGTGTCTAGAGCGGCTATGGCGTGATGATCCGGTCGGATGACGTTGGGGCGCAGAAGATAGGTCAAACGTCGCCCTGATATTTCTTTGCCTTGCAAGATGGCTGTCAGGCAGCAGAAACGCACGACAGATAGATGAAGACATACTGAAGCTAACAATCTCATGATATCTAGCACAGCAGTGCACAACGTATCGAGCGAAAGAATCGTTACCAGTAGACCAGACTAACTGTAAGGGTGTACGAGATAGTTCAAAAATAATTCCAGTATTACCAATGGGAACACCAGTCGTAGTCAGGTTATCTGCTTCGCGAGAATCAGGATTCAGGACGATGCCGCCCTCTTGCAGCCATTGAAGAATTTCATACTCGACATCTTTGACGATGAGCTCTGCGCGGAAGCCACTCCGGCGCAATTCGCGGCGCATACCCTTGAGGCTGAGTGAGAAGCGGCCGGCATTAGCAGAATTTGGGTCAGGTCCAGGAATGGCAGTTGTAGGGACTTTAACAGTTCGTGGGAGATATGAGGGCAGAGGTTCTGGAAATGTCGCCCGCACCCGTGGAGCTGGTATGAAAGAGTCCAGCTTTGAAGCTGTCACAATGTGCGGATTCCCCATGAAACGTTCTGGAATACGCTATCAGAAAACGAACAAAGTGACATCTTCGGAAGGTCACCATTTTCTCTGCGCCTTATCCAGTGTTTGCCCTCGTGTTCACCTCTGAGTTTCTTATCGACTGTTGGGGCTCCAGATAGTAATGAAGGGCTCGTCTTCAACTGTGTAAATTGACCAGAGAGTCCTGGACTCCTTAGGGTAGCAGGGAATGACACAGGAGGGGGAGCTTCCATAGCATATGTACTAGCGAGACGAGGAGAGAATGGAGGAGACAGAATCAGTGTGTGCTGTGTGGTCAGGCTCGTATTATCTTTACCAGAAAACACAGTCCCGATAGATAACGTGTAACGTGTGTATGTGTTATATAATTCGAGGAACAAATCACACTGCACATACATACAAAATGGTACTTACAAAACTACTGCAGACGTTTGAGCATAAACGTCCAAGTCTAACCTTCTAATGCTTTCTTAATGATACCCAGCCATAAAGATTGGGCGCTTTGCAGGACATAACGTCAAGAAAACTTAGCGCCGCTGCTGTTGCCATTGTTATCATAGAAGCCCTTTGCTTTCCAGCCCATCAACCTGTTTTGCAAATACTTCGTAAGAAATACTCTTCGGCGTTTCTCTAAGGGGTTCATCAAGCATTCGTTGGGGTCGCGCGACGTCCATATGAAACATAACGGGAGGCCGCCAGATGCTGATCTCGTTTGACCAAAATACATCATCCCAACGATGTCTGGGAAGCTGGCCAAAATCTGGCACGTCCAAGTCATCGTCCTCCATCTCCATCATAACTTTCGGGATCTGTTTGGTTTGTTTGGGAAGCGAGGTGCCTGAAAACGATGTCTGCGATGACAATGGCAGATCCATAAAGCATTTGCGATTGCGAAGAGAGCCAGGAGAGGTGGAAACGAGGACACATCCTGGAGTGGGGTTCTGCGGAAGTGGAAGTGGTTCGGGAATGGTCGATAGAAAAAAGGGCTTCCATGATGGCTTTAAGAGCGGAGATGGAAGAGAATGAGTTGTCCCATTAAATTTTGTGTGTTCGTCAAAGAAATGCTTGAGAGCCGCAAGGGAGCTCCGTAGGTGAGGTCGACAACCTTCATTACGAAATCTCGAGTTATTTTCGTTTTGTGATGATTCAGATTGAGTTCCATACCTTGTACCGGGCAGACGAGAGGAACACGGGAGAGATGTGAACTCTCAACATGGTTCCAAAGCTGTTCAAGCGAGTTATGTCCCAGAACAGCATTACATCGTGGCAACTTGCACATTACATGCACTATGTCGCGCGAAAGTTTCTTTGAAGATCGCATCAACCAATATTGCATACCAAACTGGATTAGCACTCACATCTGTCCGAGACTGTGAAGTAAGTACATGGTGTCGATAATGCTAGTCAGTCCAAACAGGTCAGTATTGAGAGAAAACGTTGGACAAAAATAGTCAACAGACCAGCCTCAATGCCTCCCAACATGATGCTACTGCTTGACATGTATCTCTTCCATGTCCCCACTCACATCTTATGCCTGATACATTAATGGTGCTCCGTGCAAGCCCAACGAATGTTTCAGCAGAAATTGTGACGGTTGACACCGGCATACCATGCTCTCTGTCTCTACAGATACAGCAAATGTAAGTCGGGAATCACTCAGAGTGGTGTGGCAAGGTTCATACTCACCCACAACTCTGCGTTGACCCCAGTAAGGAAAGATCGATCTTTGGTAATCTACTAAGAGGCGACGTGATTGGTTTAGCATTCTTGCCAAATTTATATATCTGCTTTGCTTCGTGAAAGCAGGTGGAAGCTGTCCTTTCACAATTTGCGCTCAAGATTTTCAAAAGGACAAACTATAATGCATATTACGATTGAGTGGGGTGATGAACGATAGTATGCAGAAGATATAATGTACGTGTAGCTAGTATTTATGATATCTACTTTTAAATGTCAATGCGTGTGGGCGTCGTTATTCAAAAGGCGTAAAGTATTGGTGACTTGGTGATTGACAGGGATGGTCGAAATCAAGGATAAAAAGAGGTCAGTACGTGTTACCAGGAAACATAAGTAAGACAAAGGGAAAGGCTTAATCCTTCTTCTCCTCATCCTTCTTCTCCTCAGCAGGGTTTTCCGATGCAGATTGCTCAGCGCTACGCTTCTCATACACCTTCTGGAATAGGCCGAGAGATGCTTGTTGAGTCTCGCTGATCTTTTCTCGGATGGTTTCAGCAGTTACGGAAGCATCGGAAGATTGTCCCTTGGTCGCCAACTCGCGCAACTCAGCTACAAGTTTTGAAACCTTTTCCTTCTCGGCAGCATCAAGCTGATCTTTGAACTCGTTCATAGCTATTGGAGACGTAAGTCACAGATCATAAACTGGAGAAACCTTAACATACCCTTCTCAGTATCGGCACAGACGGAGTCAGCCTTATTGGACTCCTCTATGAGAGCACGGCGCTCTTTATCGGCCTCGGCATACTGCTCGGCATCAGCGACCATCTTCTCAATGTCCTTATCGCTGAGACCCGAAGAAGAGGCAATAGTCATCGACTGATCCTTGCCAGTAGCCTTGTCCTTCGCGGAGACGTTAACAATGCCATCTGGATGTTACATAAGTTATACAGGATGGAAGAAAAATTCTGAGTAATACCAGCGTCAATGTCAAAGGTGATCTCAATCTGAGGAACACCCTTGGGTGCAGGCGGGATACCGACAAGGTTGAAGTTACCGAGAAGCTTGTTGTCGCGGACAAGCTCGCGTTCACCTTGATAGATTTTGACCTCAATCGCAGTTTGACCATCGGCGGCAGTGGAGAAAGTCTGTGACTTTTTGGTGGGTATGGTGGTGTTGCGGCTGATGAGTTTGGTCATAATACCGCCCAGGGTTTCAATACCTGATGATTTGAATCAGCAATAAAATCAAGCAGAGCTGAAACACTTACCGAGCGAAAGGGGAGTGACATCAAGAAGCAAAATATCGGTGACATTACCAGCCAAAACACCACCCTGGATAGAAGCACCAATGGCTACAGCCTCGTCAGGGTTGACACCTTTGGAAGGTTCGCGACCGAAAATTGTCTTGACAGTATCGACAACACGAGGCATCCGGGTCATTCCACCGACAAGGATAACTTCGTCGATTTCACTAGCCTTCACACCAGCATCAGCAAGAGCCTTTTTACAGGGGTTGATGGTGCGGGTGACCAGAGGGTCGACGAGCTTCTCAAACTGCGCGCGCATCAGCTTGGTGTTGATGTGTTTAGGAACACCCGCATCGGCAGTGATAAAAGGCAGATTAATCTCGGTCTGGGCAGTGGACGAAAGTTCAATCTTAGCCTTCTCAGCAGCCTCACGCACACGCTGAAGGGCCATCCGGTCAGTCTTGAGGTCAACGCCCGTCTCCTTCTTAAACTCGTCCAAGATGTACTCAACAAGCACAACATCAAAGTCCTCACCACCGAGATGTGTATCACCGTTTGTTGACTTGACTTCGAAAACACCCTTCTGCATCTCAAGAATAGAGATATCGAAAGTTCCTCCACCGAGATCATAGACGGCAATGATAGACGAGTCGGCACGATCCAGACCGTAAGCAAGAGCAGCCGCAGTGGGTTCGTTGATAACACGCAAAACATCAAGGCCCGCAATTTGTCCAGCGTCCTTGGTAGCTTGTCTTTGAGCATCGTTAAAGTAGGCAGGGACGGTGACAACCGCATGACTACGGCAGATGCATTGACACACAACTTTCCAAAGGAGTGGACAGACTTACTTAACCCTCTTGTTCAAGTACTGCTCGGCTGTTTCGCGCATCTTTACTAGAACCATTGACGACAACTCCTCCGCAGACTAAAAAAAGATTTAAGTGAAGGAGACCATGATGAGACCAGGCAGCTACGCTTACAAATCGTTGTTGCTTTCCATCGTTGTCGACCTCTACAGCCGGCCGCCCATCGGATGTGGACACAATTTTGAATGGCCTAAGCATATTCTGTAAATCAGGACCTCGAATGTAATGGAAATGGATTACCAATGTAAGGCGTCATCCTTAACCTCCTTGTCTGAGAATTTGCGACCAATTAACCGTTTGAAAGCGAACACTGTGTTAGCAGAGTTGACAACAGCTTGACGCTTCGCAGGGAGACCGACGAGGCGTTCGCCATGTTTTGTGAATGCAACAACAGACGGTGTCGTGCGAGCACCTTCGGCATTCTCAATGACACGGGAGCTTTTACCCTCCATAACAGAGACACAAGAATTTGTCGTTCCCAAGTCAATACCAATGACTGGCCCTAAAGAAGATAATTGATTGAAGCGTGAGTGTGATGTGTTGAAAGCCTACCGTTGACTTTCGAGTTCATGTTCCGCGCAATGAGTGAGCGAGGAAGGCCCTAAAAACTCTTAGAGATGGCATAGTAGCAATGTACAAGAGAGCCTACATTGAAGGCAGTCTTCTTAAAGACGGAACTCCGCAGAACAGGAATCATGGTAGTGGATGTAGGGAGAGGAGGTGAAGCTCAAAAATTTCGTGCCAGCGTATGTAATACGTCAGCTGTTTGCCGTGCGGCCTTTCCCGAATATTCCAGAGCGGCACGGGTATCGGCATTCATTCTCGAAAAGCACGTGAATAGAACACGACACTCCATCATGCCAAAAGAGGTCTTGGTTCACTCGAGCTCGCAATGCCTTCCAGCTCCCCAAGGATCGGCGGCGAATACGGTCAAATCAGAGCCAATATAGACATAGCGAGATTGAATGCGTATCTGGCCCAACATTCTCTAGTTGTCAAGGCTCCCGTTGATGTCAAGCAGTTTAAAGTATGTCTAAATCTATCTTTCTCATACAGCGTGGTTTTACGAGGAATAGTTTGGACAGGTACGAATCGCAATGCTTTCAACGTATACAACCTTACCGTGATCGTTAATTCTCAGTCTAACCCCACGTATTTCCTCATTGATGCTCGGTGTGACTACTTCAAACAATGATGCATGATAGTAGCTCATACTACTTCCAGTGGTACTAAGTTTGTTCTCCGTAAAAAGCCTGCAGGACAACTTCTTTCAAAAACCGCACATCAAGTTGAACGTGAATACGCTGTGTTAAACGCTCTCCACAAGTATAATCAGAAATTATCATCCTCTATGTCACGGAGGATCCCTGTTCCGGAACCCACTTTACTTTGTGAAGATGATACAGTGATAGGAACTCCTTTCTACATTATGGAATACCTTGATGGTCGCATTTTCACTGACAGTAGAATGCTTGAGGTCTCTAGAGAAGATCGGCATGAATGGTAAGGCTGTTTATTCTGCTTGACGGACTCAAAAGTTTACATTTCTTGCACTATCAATAGCTGGTTGTCTGCTGTGAGGACCCTTGCAAGCCTACACTCTGTCTCCCCAGATGCCGTTGGCCTTTCAAATTTTGGTCCCTCCACCGACTACTTCCCGAGGCAAATAAAATCTCTTTCTAGAGTATCCAGCGCTCAGGCGGTAGTCAAGGACGTTGAGACTGGAGAGGCCATTGGGAATCTTCCTTTCTTTGACCAGCTCGTGAATTGGTATCAGCAGAATTTACCAAACGAAAAGAAAACTGGACTTCGCATTGTTCACGGAGACTACAAACTTGACAACCTGGTGTTTCATCCAACCAAAAACTATGTTATTGGTATATTAGACTGGGAGATGTGTACACTTGGAAGCCCCGTATTTATCGCCGCTTCATCGTTATTTTCTGTCAGTTGACACGTCTGTCAGCTAGCGGATCTCGGAAATATGACCTTGCCTTGGTCGGTAGACATGAGCCATATTCCCAAGAATATCCCCTTCACACTACGGGGTTACAAAGGAGAAGCTCGAGACGTGCCAATTGCCCTTCAGGAGCTGGAGAAGGAATATTGCAGGCTCACAAACCAGCCTTTCCCGATACCGGAAATGGTCTTTGTTCGGAGCTGGACGCTTTTCAAAGTGAGTCAAAGAGTACCTCTTGATGCATGACATCTGATCGGAAGTCAGTTGAGTATCATCTCGCAAGGGATTGCTGCTCGGTATGCACGTCGACAAGCAAGTTCTGAACATGCGTATATGCATGCCGCTGGTTTCCATATTATTGGAAACTTGGCAAAAATCGCTTTGGAAGACGAGGGTATTCTGTTGATGCCAAAATCGAAGCTTTGATGTAATGACGTTTCTTTGACACGACTTTGTAATTAAATAAATCCTGCTCTTTCGACGTAATTGTAGGTTCCAAGGGTAAGGAGCTTTTTCGGAGGCCTCTGCGCACATGCATATGCATTATCAACTCTCCATGACTCAACATTACTTATCCTTTGTTCCTCCATGCAAGGCTCACTCCATGCAAGATCCGAGGCTGTTGCTGGTCAGTGCCATTGTTTGGCAGATGCTGACTGGAGACGGTTTCTCTTCTTTTTACGTGCAAGATCCCTGTCGTACAGCGTAAGAATGTAATCCTCAATCTGACAGAATCAACTCATTATTCTGTACCTAGACAGCGTAAGAATGTAATCTAAGGTACAGTAAGTTCAACGTTCGTGCGTATGAAATAGAGCGGCTCACGCTCAGTCTGACAGAATCAACTGAGGGTGCCCTTCAGCGTGTAAGTAGTTTAAATACTGTTCTCTCTGCAATGTTCGTAGCGTAACAATGTAAGAAATATTATAACAATATTGGCAATGGTCAGGGACGACTTACGGTGGTTTACACCGCAACATTTATCTGATGTAATTGGCAGAGTCGTGCAGTTCTCCCACCAGTTCAATTTCTTTCACCGAATAGCACTACTCTACAATGTACGATTTCACCCATTTACACGATAAACTATGATACTCATCTCTCACAACAGATTTTGTTGATCTTGCTTCAAAAGGATTTTCCGATTTAAGCAAGATCAACATTTCTTGTAAGCTGAGCGCAGGCAACAGTTCAACGTTCACTCACTGTGTTTATCTTGGCAATTAGACTTTGTTATTTTTGCGCGCCCCCCTGCCACTCCCTTATACTGCGTTTCTATGATTCAGTATCCTTTGTCTGCGTCATCTGCGGGTTTCTACTCGCCAATGCCGCTACCCCTCGGTTCGCTCTGGAACTCTTCATTCGGGTCGACACCCATCTTTGACTTAGTGTACCGATAGTAGAAACATTCTATATGATACTATATCTGAGTCGTTGCACGATAAATTCATGTTTACAAGAGCAATGAACAATGTGGTCCGAAATTATTGATAATATAAAAGAATCAATATTAATAATGACCTGAAATGATCTGAGGATATCACTTCCCACCCTGTTTCAGATATGAATCGGCTCGTGGAATAAGGCAGCGCTAATGAACTAATAAGAATATAAAAAGTATATCGAGTGACTATTGTTTGGCGTGAAATCGAGCGCGGGGCACTCGATCTCGGTACACCGGAAATAGCTCATGGCCGGTTCGGCCGAGCCTTCCCCAGAGAGCATAGCTCA
>JAGGAT010000434.1:0-30177 GCA_017657195.1 Termitomyces sp. T70a
AAGAAATGTAAAACAAGCCTCTGCTGAGAAACGAAACAGGGGAATGGAAGGGAGAAACAGGGTAGGCACGTGATCAATTGTCAAACAAGCGAAACCCAACTGACAAAAAACCCACTACTAAAGTAGCGGGAATGAATAGGCTGTCACATCGGTGTTGCATGTGAGTCAGGTCAGATCACTTCCACTAAAGAATCGAGGTCGTGACATATCTCTGAGCCTCTAACAGATTTGGCGTTGTCAAACAAAATGAGCCAGTTATAGAGCCTCTTATCAAGAGATAAAAGATCTATGGATGTGCGCAAATGGGGTCTCCTGCTGCCGAGGTGCCAAGTAATGACCTGTTTATGATGCTGACAAGCTGCCATTCAGAGCGTCAAGTGGTAGGTGTGGTCTTAACTCCGTCACTTGTCGTGTGCTAATTAAATTATGTTACATAGTTAGTACTGATGTACGATATACTTTCCTCGTACAGTTGTATGTGGTTACTGCGTGCCGGAGAATGACAGGCGTTGGCTTTGTATTTTCCGAGTCATAAAAGCTTTCCTCAAGTCTCAAGCTTACAATCGTCTTCCTATAGGTTTTGAGTTTCTTGTCGAGCTCCGCAGACTTGAAACACCCCGATGCTAAATTTCTCCGTATGGTGAGAAACGAGAAATCTACCTCGTGGTGCCTAGCGCTATCCTTCTGGGGATTGTGCCAGAGGATCGATCATGGTTCATGCTGTGTTAATGTGAATGAGGCGATGTAAAAGGATCGAGATCTGACACTTCTTCGCGTTTGTCATTTGTATTCTGCATTAGGACTCTCCATGGCTTGCTAGTATCAAGTCAGACGTTGAGCTGACAAGCCTGTAGTAGAAGCTGTGGTCAAGAAAAAAAAACTGTGAAAGCCACGCTTGCCGATACTGTATCCTGGTCCGATTGAACACTGGTATATTTTACACTTCAGAACTGAACGTATTCAGCTACACACGGAGAAATAGTATTTATAGAAACAAGTCATAGAGAAGATTTCATGCAGGACTGTCCATCATAGTTTTATGTTCTTAACAACCTGTGTCCTCCCTGTACAGGCGCTCGCGATTCGCGAATCATGTTTCTGCTAATCTCGCGTGTTAAGCACAGAGACGACCAAGGTTGGCGCTCAATCCAAGCTTAAACGTCGTGTTTGTGCGTGGGACGACGTTTCGAGGAATGAATGTCTCTTTTGCATGGAGAGACTTTTTGGTGACCTCCATCAGCTCCTTAAGTGTGTGCATGAACCCTGCAGAAAGAGAAATGTCACCCTTATATGTGAGTTAGCGAAAAGAATGCTCGAACCGGAGTAATGGTGGTTGGTGGAGACTCCAACATAACTCAATGGTTGCTTGGAGTGGGACCATGGGAATCGTTTGGGCTCGAGAAGATCATATTGCTGCTGGAAGGCCTGTATCGATGCCTTCAACGAACTGCGAGCATCCTCTGCAACCTGACTTTGATCAATGCTGCAATCACTTTGCCCGCATCGCGTTCGGGCCGTCTTTACATAAAACTCATTGAAAAGAAGGTCGAATTTGGTAAAAACGACGACTACGGGGATACTTCCTAAAGCACTATGCCATTCAAAGTGATGACAGAGAATTTAAAGAACACTCACGAGCGGCAGCGAGCTTTAGAAGGGCCTCATCAGCAGTTTGCATCAGACGGGCCCCAGTCCGGGGGGTTTCTATGCATAACCTATGGAGGTGTTTTATAAGCTACGTCTGCACTGAAGTTACTGCGTTAATACCACAGTGCATGAATCCGTTGCTCAAAGGGTAAGTTCTTTTGTGACCTCTGACGAATGAAGGTTTCGATGATCGTCCAATGCTCAGTAGAGCCTGGTTCAAAACCGTTGCTGTCGTGAAGCGCGAAGTCAAGAGTGTCATCGGAAGTGTATTCTCGATTGATATTAGCCGTCCCAGTGCGGCCATCAGCAATGTCAATGTCCTGTTTGCAGTCATGGAAGGTCAAGTCGAGAAAGACCGATGTGACAACCTCACCTGTTGGCTGACATTGAAGATGCTGGCGATAAGTGAGGATTTCCCCACCCCTGTCTGCAAAAGACGGATGCATTATGGTCATCTTATCGTTCTGGGTAGCACTGGAGAGGACCTACATTTCCTACAACTAAAATTCGAAATCTTCAAACGGTAAGTAGGACTAAGCTGTTTGTCAAGGAATTCGAAGAATAATGAAGACTAACCTGTATCGAGGAGTGTTCGACATGGTAGGGTCAGTGACTGAAGAAGTATCTACTGCAGTAGCAGCCCGCAATGCGTCAATGGTGGGGTCAGAACCAGAATTCATCCAAAGAATATTGATCGTGGGTTGTACCACAAGAAGTCCTCACTGAAACAAAACAAGACGATATATACAACGTGATAGTAGCGTGGTTAAGACACGGTGAGGATGCACTGCCTTGCAAGCATTCATTAAGTGTTTTTAGAACATGTAACTTGAAGCAGAGAAAGGCACTAGGCTTACTGTAACGGCAGGGTAGGTCGCCGCGCCGTCACACTAGGTCGGAGTTTTCCCGCAAGTATAGAACTGGGTTAAGTCCTGTTTATTGGGAAAAAGCTATCGTCCAAATACAGACTACTAGGCTTATATACCTCCGGCAGATAAGTACCCGGAGCGGATAGGAAAGCAAACTGATAAGAGGAATAATCACAAGGTAATGGTCACGAAGGTACTCCTTGGCTGTGACCGTCGCTACACTTACTTAAACAAACAAGGCTGTCAATTGAGCCAGCCAGCCAAGCCTTGAGTCGGGCTTACAATGCAATTGCGCTACAGGTCGCTTCGCAAGTTTATCACTTTGAAATGACTTTGACCCTGCCCGGGCCAGAGCCTGATACGAGCTCGAGTGGCAACACACTGCTGAAGTGAGTGAATCTTGTAAACTTGATTTCCCATTCCCTGGCTAGGAAAATAGGAATCAAAATGAGACAAAGAAAGAGATAACTTTGAACAGGGTCACACTTCTATCATTTCTTATCCAGGCGGCCTACACCGCCCCCTCTGAAGGTAGGTTAGGAGTTCCTGATGATTCCTCAGGCTCCGAGTTATGTCATCTCTGTGATGCTATCTATTCCCGCGCCACACCCTTTCGGAAGGCTATGTACATCTTGCAACGAGTAGCATATGACTCATCAAGTGATTATTTCCATGCCAACGCGATAAATTCTTTCTCTCTCTTCGGTCCGTTTACGCTCCCGCCAAGACCTTTTTGAGTTCAACTTCAACGAATTTAGGGCACAGCTCTTTGCTAGCATGCCATCTATTTCCAAGGTTTAACTCAATCTGACTCTCGATAGTTGTTTTAGATCCTGACACTGGTCTTTTTTTACCAAACAGTTATTTCCAAGTTTCAGAGCATCAGCTACCGTCGTCATATGCACAGCATAAAGCCATTTTTGTCTACCACTGATCCGCGGGATCTTGTACTTGGGACAATCATGGATTTCGTTCAGTTTTCAAAGGCATTCCCCATCCATAGTGGAGGGAGGATATAGCCTTTAGAAAGCCTATAAATCAAGCTCGGCCCCGATACCATGTATGGCCAGATATTATGTATAACGGCGTAAGTTTTTAGTGTGTAAGTCTTTAATCAACTCTATACGAGGACATTCCCCATATGATTCTATATTTCCGACGATCAACATATGTTTTCTTTTCAAGGATCAAGGGTGTTGACGTAATTTTCATTCCTCACATATGGACATTTGCTGCTCTCACAATATGTCGTGTTTGTGTGTGAAATCCCTTGGCCTTTCGCTGATTTCTACTACCATGAGTTGTCCGGACTGTTTCACCGGGGACATGCTCCCTGGCGAACCTACAGGAGCTTATACTATTCAAGGCGCCTATCTCGCACCAGCCAGTGGCAGCTCATAACTCGGGCTGTGCTATCCTTCTCCTGACGGATGCATTTGGTCTCCCTCTCAAGAACTCAAACATCCTTGCGGATAAGTTCGCGGCGGAACTCAAATGTGATGTCTGGGTTCCAGACTACTTCGAAGGTATGTATATGATATTCTCATTCATACAGCGACTGTACTCCGAAATCAACATTTTTATCGTCAGGGCGGCTACTTGCAGATTTGGACTCTATGCACCTATTACCAGACCGTTCCGGCGTCAAGATGACTCTTTTTAGATGGCTTAGATTCATTCTGGCGATGATTCCAAAGATCCCTTCCGCCTATAGTAGCAGATCGTCTGTGGTTGATGCTAGGCTTTCCAAGGCAAGCTTAATGCCATGAGTTACATGGCTCGCCAGTTTAATATCTATTTATTGTTATAGTTCATCGCGGCCATTATGGAAGAGAAATATCAGAAGCTCGGGGCTGTGGGGTTTGTTTCCATAATTTATAAGACATGTCGTACGTTCACTCATGTAGACCGTTCACTTCCTTTGTAAACTGGCCAGGTATTGCTTTGGTGGTACAACGGCCGTTCGTCTCGGCTCGACGGGTTTGGTTCAAAGCATTGTCATCTGCCATCCAGGACCCTTTTCTATCGAGCAGGCCAAGGCTATCAAAGTAAGGACCCGGGACAGCTTACCCCCGTCAGTAATCGATGCAGAACCTGAGTCTGAAAACATCTGATTAAACAGGTGCCATCCTCATGGGTATGCGCTGAAGGTTTGACCTCGCTTTAGTTTCCTTCTCCAATATCCAAATGACTGTTAACTCAGACGACCTGTTTTTCGATCATAAGTATCGCCTACAAGTTGAGGCTTCCTTTGCGGAACGTCAAGGAACCGACAAATTTGTCGATTATGAATTTACGGATTACGAAGGTTGGATTAGCGTGGCGCTGCTGTGAAGTATTTCATACTGATCGTGTCTCTTTGATTCTCGATAGGGACAGCACATGGTTTCGCGGCTCGGCCTAATCTGAGTCTCACTAAAGTTACAGAAGCGCATAAGAAGGCGTTTCAACAAGCTGTCGATTGGTTTTCAAAAACGCTCATCCCAGTCTCGAACTAAATTTAGCGCTAAATATTATTTAACGAGGAAGCAAGACGATGTACAGTATACATACTCAGTCGTGAAAGATGCCCAGCTCACGTTTTCAATAAATAACCAACCTTATTTATTCACTTCAGTAAAACTACGGAACAAGTTACAAGATCAGATGTTCATGAGGCATAAACTCTCTTAATCACGCTTTGTAAACTTTCCTTCCCTCAGCCTTATTTGATCTTTCCAAACAGTTCTTGAGACCCATTTACGAAGCATACATTGTCTACATGGCGACTTACTTCGATTCAAAAGTGTTCAGCTTTCCTGTGTTTCCACGCAATAACTTGAACTGCACATAAGAACACTTCCCATCGAGCAACTGGTTGATGTTAGCATTTGATAGGGCGGTGCAGCAACATTGCCCTCTATGTATTGAACAAGAGTAGGCGAAGAATCGTTGTAGCAAGGAAGACTCAGCCAGAGCCTGATTTGTCACCTTCAGTATTGTGACCTTGCTCGACATATAATATACTCTGGAAGCAAGTAGATAATACAGATAGTTAGGCACGATGGAGCCATCCCACTTCTAAACCAGTCATCATACGCATGGTATCTGGATATGCACTGTTGCTCTCTCTCAGCAGGCCGGCCAGGTGACGACATATATGCATGGGATACGACAGATATTCCGCTTGCGGGAAACCGGGGTATTTAGCCAAGATCCTGAAGCCACCAATTCATTAGGCCCGAGCGAAGTTGAGGTGGACATGCTCACCTTTTAAGATCCGATGTCCGTTCTGAAGGTGTCAAGATTTTGAAAAGGACTTTAGCAGCATGGATGGATGCACTCTTTGGTATAGCATATGGGGTGGGAGTGATATAGGCAAGCCGGATGCTGGGCTTAAACAGCCAGATCTAGAACATAGCGGATATGATTAGTTATCGTAAAGTTTGAAGGAGGAAAACTAACGAGAATGCGAGGAAGTTCCTCTTCCTCGTCCGAAATGACAAATCTGTACGTTGCATGGGCCCGAACAAATTCCGTCATATCTTCGACAAGGAATGCTGAAAATGGTATTCTAAAGGGTCTGAACAAGCATTTTGAGCATGTCCGTTGAATAAAGAGTATATACACGAACTCAATGTTCAGGCTAACTGGGCGAATGGCAAACTTGAGCAGCCTGAAGACATTTAGCATCTCATCGCCCTTTCGATGATTTTGATATCGACCCAAGACAGCTCCACACAGGCATCGAGCAAGCCGCCAGTCTTCTCCACCCTAGAAAGAGGGTCGTGAGTACTGAATTTCGCACAACGCGCAGAAGAAAATAGTGAGGAATGTGGACTCAATCGTAGCTCCCATGACGTGTGCCTCATAAACACGAGAGTTGTTTGAGCGAGCAATCGAACGTGGTCAGAAACCATGTCCGTTATTCTAGGACGTTTTGTATCAACCGATGTAGCCACCACCTTCCTGCTCATCCACATCTCAGCGTTATGTTGTACCTCCCCAAAACCATCGTGGGCTTCAAGGAGCCACAAGCACAAGCATCGGAAGCTTCAGATACAGCAAGGCCGGGCAACCGCTGGTAGGGGCCAGCGCCGGTCTTCTTAGCCATCCAGTTGTAATGAAGAGAAAAGAAAAGAGACGGTTACAGAAAAAAGGGTGACCCACCTTAGCTTCAGCCGCAAGATGAAGATTGTGCCGTGCCATAGATGACTCCTCAAATAGGATATAGCTTCCACCAACAAAGGCTTGTTCGGCCTCCGGCCAAAATCCAGTTTTCCCATGTTTCATGACTTGATCATGCAGCTTCTGATCAGAGTGGCACATCCACGCGTCAACAAGCTCCTGCCAATGCTCCGACGGTAGATCGCGGTATTCATTAATCTTCGTGGCTTGCACGAGGATAAGCGAGCACGATGCACAAATGAAGGACGAGGGCCTTGCAGCCGCCAGTTGTGCTGCATCAAGTAGCGGAGGATCCTCAACAGGTGCATCGGCAGATGGACGCGGGCCGATGGTGGTCAGCTTGATTTCATAATGCGCACTTTGGACACGGACTTCTTGCTTGCCGGGAAGGACGCGGGCGGGAAGGAGTAGAGGTAGGGAGTTGCGAGATCCGCTGCGGATGATGAGACGGTCACCACCTTCAGAGTAAATTTCCGGAAAGGGCGGGAGGACCTCTGCTTCTATGTCAACCCCTGGGGTCGCACCGGTTACAGTAAAGAATACAATCACGTGTTGCAGGTTTTCATGGTTCTCTGCGACATAATGTACTTCAAACCCGACTGGAGATTTACATCAACATCTGAGACGATAGATGAAGGAATGGCATACCGCTCAAAGTCGATGACGGACGAGGTTGCAACGTCCCAGAACTACTGTTGGCGGATGATGATCTCGATGAAGACGAGCGGAGCCAAGATAGTGGAGGAGCTGAGAGACTGCGGTGCCTCAAACTCTTGTTGTCTTCATGGAACGTCGCTCGCACATCAGAGTCGTCATCTATAAGACGTGCAGGAGGCGATTCTTTGACAAATTCTGGAAGTGTGAGTAGGGCTTTTGGATCAGCTCTTATCACAGACGCAGGAACTGCCTCGCGAATGAATTCTGGAAGCGTGAGGAGAGCGTGAGGGTCCTTCACCCGTGGCTGCATCACTGCATCCTGGGTGTGCAAACGTCCTGCTGAGGAATGCTCTGCGAGCTGTTCAACGAAGGCTTGTTTCTGAGGGAATATACTGATAAAGATGTCCCTGTTGATAGTAATTGATCGACATACCTTGGCTAATTCTTTTCGTCGGGCCTTCTCCAGCCTACCATGAAGCCCTTCTTCAAGGACAACACTTTGACTAGTAAGTGTTCGTTCCGATGCCTTTCCTAGAAGATCCAACACCCTTTCAAGGTCCTGTATGTCATTTTCGGTCTGTTCTCCAGCCTTTGGGGTGTACATTCCATCCTTCCTGGCTTTCTCCATCTGCGCGAGTTTGGTTGTCTTGAGTTCTACGCGCTGGCTGTGCAGCTGTGGTGCGACAAGATACAACCTGTCAATAGCCTTAGTCACGCCCTCTAGGTCGAGCCTCATCTTTTCTTCCACTTGTCGTGATGACATTGCGGATGAATGAAGGGGATATCGAGATTTGGAGTCGACGGATGTCCGAACACCGGCCTCATCGTATTCCGGGAGTATGTCATCATGATAATCATCGTAACCATCTTCAAAATCGTAGTCTGGAGGAAGGCTGATGGTATCAGGTTGTTGGCGCAAGATGTGTTCTGCGTGCTCCTTGCACATAGTCATAACAGATTCGAGCTCCTCGTCAACCTTGTTCCACAGGAGGGCAGCTTCCACTACCAGGACGGGGGGCGCGTCCGGTGCTAGTATGTCTGGCTGCGATGAAAGGCGCTCGATCTGTAGATCACTGAGATGGCGCCTTAAAAGAGAGAAGGGATCTGAGGGGCCAGCGGCTTCAATGGGGCTGGGAGAGGTGACCTTCGACGGGGACTTTGTCGAGCTCGACTGAATTGTTGATAACCTCAGGAGATGAGACAACAAAGAAACAAGTGAATTTGCGAGCAGGGCTTGGGCGGGTTCCAAGCTGGACGAATTTGCATCAATCCTTGTACGGAGTTCGTTTACCAATTCGGCATCATCCTGTCCGCTAGCGATTTGTATCATACCCTTTGTCCCTTGTTTGTTGCGAAGATTGGTGACGAGGGTCTGGAGTGCGGAAGAGGACGATTCGGCAACCGTGTCTGACGTGCCTGACGTTTGAGAACCCGGGGGTGTCGAATGTCTGCGGTCTGGAACTATTGGGCTCCAACCAACCGGAACAGAGAGAAGGTTGTTCAAAGTAATAAGACATGATTTCTGGACATGTATAATGGATGGCATAACTTTTTCCTGTTGAATTGTTGAGTTCACTGAGAAAACGAATGAATGACATGAGCTCACTAGAACACCTTGGTTGTCGTGTTTTCGTGCAGTTTCCGACTCCAATGCCTGAGGTAAATCTGGTTGACCATCTACTCGCGGACAGGCAACATCATCCAACGATTGTTGTTGTAATTGAGCGAACTGTTCTCTGGGGAACGGGCTCGGGATTCCAGAAGTCAAGAGCGGACTCGATGATGTGCGTGCAAGTTGTTTTGGACGAGTTAAAGTTGCCATTTTTTCTCACAAAGAAGGTCGTTGGGTCTTCCGTGGCAACATTGAGTGGATGAAGGCAAAGATGTACAGTATAAGCTCACATCGTGTTTTTTTTTAGTATCGCGCAGACGAGATCGCAGATTACTACACAAGCCGAGAATTTGAAGTAAGAGCGAGGAGTGGGATATGATCTGAGTCGTGTATTTCGCCTCGCCACTGATTGGCGCCAAAACCAACAGCTACCCACACACCTGTCTATCACTGAGAGGCGTGAACGTCGACTGACGTGGTCTTGCTCTTTCTCCAAACTCCTCAGGCGATGCTTGTCAACCACAGCTACCGCTTGAGTTGTCCATATTTTTTTTTTGAGAAATGAAAATGACATTCTCAGTCATGATCACGTGTTATCTTCTGCGTCAGGCTTATAAATAATCTCCTTCTCTTCCTTTTACTTACTTATCCTTACTTACCCTGGATAATGTTCTGAGGTCTGTCATTCATTGTATTATCTCACAACACACGGAATAGCCTCACCTCGTCATGACATAATATCTACCTCGTTGTATTCGATACAGTACGGTAACTATGTAATTTACGCGATCCTGACACTTCTTTCGTTCTTCAAGCTTCAGAACTCTTGAACTACCAGAATGACTCGCGAGTAAGGATGAGTATTGAATGAAAATACTAATTTTACATAAATGCGCAAGTGACCACTTTACCTCGGCCGATGTACGAACTAAGATTAAATCAAGCCGTACATGCTCTTAAGAAAACGTCCGTGGCTCGTGAACCCAAGCGGTTCTCCGCTAGCATGAACTTGGCGTTGCCGTTTGAGAATGTGCCGATCGATTGGGCGTTGGGAAGATACTTCGCGGGGAAATCACGGATAGCATACACAGAAAATCTGGTCGTGCTATTAAACATCGATATTGAGCTTCTGCCTGGACGTCCTCATTTATGACCGGACCCTAGAAGACCTTGAGACATTCAATTGATGTTTTGAGCAAAAAAACGTGAGGACAACGTAAAATCTGTCACAATACATTGGTGGTCTAGGCTATGGGCTAACCTTGCACCTGTGCGTCGACCAATAGGAAGAGATGATGTACTTAAGTCCTTTTTTTAATATGCCGTGATGCAGTTCCAGCCGTGTTATACTTGGTCGTGTGGCAGAAGCATCCTGAGGGATCCGAGAGAGACTTATATTTGAACCCTGGAGATTCTAAACCACTGAAGAGTATGTGATTAGGACTACGTATATGATGTAAATACTGGTGATAATTAATGAAAAAGGATTGATCCCTCCCCTCAGGTGACAGTGCGGAATGAATGAATCTATTTATTAATATGCCGCCGGCAAGCCACAATAGAGGGCTAAGGGGCGGGGGTAAAGTAGTGCTGTACTCTACTCCTGTTTTGTGTAACTGGTCTCGTCGTAACGGTGTACTTGTATTTTAATTGTGAGGCGTAGAACTTTCTTCGCATAGTCTCGTATGGCGTATATATCTGGCTTGGTCATGTCGCGGAACTAGCGGAATACGGCAGTCGTTGCCGTTCAAGTCATTTAATCTCTTCAGTCAAGCTTTCGAGGGCGACTGATTATCCTCAGAACTAAGACGGCATGGAGGGGACTACTGAGCTGATATTAAGTATCATCTACCTGGAGCCTGATAAGAAAAATCATCGCTTGATCAGGGCCCTTGCCACATGTCCAATCTAAAGCCCACGGCGACCGCCACACGCGGCAACAACTTACTTTTGACGCTTGTTGAACGACTTATAACGATTTCTACTACCTTGACTGCCGAACTGGCTTATATACACGGCTATCCCGAGTTTTCTACGCACTACAGACCGAGAAAACGTCGACGTCTTGGTACCCGGCAGTTAGTCTACGAGCGACTTATAACCAACAATTATGCCAGGGCTGTTCGCTGCAGAACCTGGTTCAAATTCCCTTCTTTCTGTTGGAGATGCTACACAAAAAAATCGTCGTTCATCTTCTGTGAGCCGGCGAGAGACGATCCTGAACTTGGTGGAGATGCTTTTGCAAAATCACGAAACCGACAGAGGTAGCTCTAATTAGTCTACATGGGACCATGGCTTACCTTTCTTTCCCTTCAGATGAGAAAATGCCGACTTTTGAAGATGATAGAGATGTTCGTGAGTGTCACACCGTGTTCTTTCATAATAGAAATTAAACATTCTATTAGCTACTGTCGATGAACACCTTCAAGTTGTCGGGGCCGAAGCTTTTCGTAGATTCAAGAAGTACGCCCAGTTGTTTTACCGGTCATTATCCGCTCACAGATGTACTTTGCAGACGAATAGAGGGTCTGGATAAGGAGGTGAGTTCGCTTGACATCTTCATTTGGCAGGCTCACGTCATGTAGCTTCGGAACTTTGCTCATGCCGCTCGCCAACTTGGAAGCTCCGTTGCCATCCTCTCCTCTGCCTTTGATCTCCGTGAACGACTCGCGCAAGTCCTTTTTCTCTATCATGAAAACGCGGCAGACCTTTTCAATCGCAAGATTGCTCACATTACGAAAGAAAACACTCCGGAACGACCAGTATTTAGAGGGCAAGACCAGCGCCGAAAAAAGAGATCAAAAACAGCGAATCTGACTGGAAAACATGTTGTACCTCTCACCGTGAATGAGAACCTTATTTTGGAGGATCTCCCGACGCAGCTGAAACTACTGGCTAAGGCAATCAGGACCTTCTCCGACTGCCTGAACGAATTTCCAGAATTCACTGATGAGGCTGTAAACACATCCATGTCAGAGTTTGAGGGTGATCTTGAGGTGAGAATCTTTTCTTTTGGATTCATGTTCATGTTTTTGATGGTCTCACGAAGTACTGGGCCTCCTGTCTCAGAGAATATGCCGGTCAGTTGGTCGAACAATTGTGTCATTGAAAAATAAATCGTCATGATAGGACAATTCCGTCACCAATCCGTTCAAAGATATGTACACGATCTATCATTAGAGATGGGTGAACATCTAGACACTATAACATCGACTTTGTCTATGTTCATTGAAGTCGGTGCGTTGCCTCTGAATTTTCAATCCCTACTACAATCTGACAGCATGTGTAGGTGTCCCTACAATTCGTTTTGCGCAGAAGCATGGTGCCACTAACCTATTGAATCTCTCAACCGTTGCCACATTCTTCTCTGCTGTTACGGCGACAACCATGCAGTTTTCCTTCAATTTATCGCGTAACACCATGTCGGATGCAGTCAACTGTTTTTGGTTTGCTTCTCTAGTCTTTAGCATCGCAGCTGCTGTAAACAGTCTGCTCGGTCTGACGTGGAAACAGGCAATGTAGTACGTATGCACCTCACTTCCTCCTTATGGGAGCAAAGTTAAGAAGCTCATGTTTAACATTTTGCAGTCGTTCTCCCGGTGACCGCGTGCCTTGGTGGGTTTTGATATGGATAAAGAGATCACCCCTCGTGTTCCTTGTCGTGTCCGTCGCATGTTTCTCTGTCGGCCTGTGCCTCTTTGCATATGCCTCTGGTCAGGTCTGTTTTTTTTTTTCACGTGTGTTATTTGGGGTGAATAGCTGTGTTGAGTGTGTAGGCCCCTGTAACGTCAACATTAACTACTATTTTCACTGCCTTCACGTCCTTCGGTTTGACAGCCGTTTCTGCATGGTTCGCGTCAGAGCGTTGGATCTATCTTCGACATCAAGGCAGGAAATGGCTTAGCGACGTCCTTACAGACTACACATCTCTATTGACGAGTCTCCCTGGAATGAGTAAATCCAAGGCCCTCCTAAATATGACTTACAGTTTGCTACGCCATTGGGCAGACAACCTTCACTGGTTGTGCACCAGGTTAATCTACATTGTTTGCGCTGACAGGAGTTCCTCGGAACAGAGCAGTGATGTCGAAGTGGGACTTCCCATCGCCCACGCTGACAACGTTCACCAGGAGACATACACATCACCCTTACACCAATCTGACGTCGGATCCGAACTTCTCCATTCTCCTCCCCTTTCTTTTACATCTTCAGCCATGAACGATGAATGCGTTGCAGGCTCTACATCACCGACTCCCGTTTCTCCTGGGCGACAGTTGTGGACCAGTGCCATGCGCACTGTAAAGATGCACTCGGCAGTAGCGTCTTCCCCCGAGCCACGCAGTCAGAGCACGACATCTTCGAACATAATTGAACGCACGAAGACATCGATGAATGAAGTTGAACCAGGCAGAACCGTGACACGGTCCCGTGTAGCGGTTCTCTCGCCTAAGCTGAAGCAGCTAGAAGCAACGCAGGATGTGGCTGCTCATACGGGACTTGTTAGGCATCTACAATTCTCACCTGATGGAAGGTATTTGGCTACATCAAGGTATACGCGACCTTTCTGCTGTCGTACATTTTTGCTTGATGTGCTGCTGTAGCTGGGACAAGACTTCGGTGGTTTTTCGCGTTGAGGTCTAGGTGCATGCTTTCTCCTACCTTCTTAGCCTCATCTCCTGCTTTGTAGGACCCTTTTGTATCCCACCGAATTCTTGCACATCCAGCTGGCTTTGTTGGACAAGTTGCTTGGTTTGCCCATGTCCATAATTCTTATCATTCGATTCTTACTGATGCCTGATAGGTCACCCATTGGGGATTGTCTCTTAACGAAACTTTCACGAGGAGTCAAAGTCTGGACCTCCGTTGGTGGATACAAGAAAAAAATGCTGATTTGAGCTCATATCATTTCGTAGGATGGTGTTTGTATGAAAACCATAGATCGTAAGGCCAATGTCGAGTCAATTGCTTGGTTCTCTGATGGAAGAAGTTAGTAAATTATGAAACCGCCGAACTATTATCGCTCACAATCGATGATATAGCTTTCATCTCGGTTGAAGGAAGTGGTGTAGCGAAGCTTGTTCGTGTCCTTTCCTCTTGCCCACTCTTCTCGCCGTATTGACCGAGGTTTCCAGGATCTCACTGGCAAGGTCGATATCCTGATATTCCCCATGAAGAGCCTCATTTATGGTTTAACCCTTGACAGATCCTCGATCAATACGACTTTGGTCGTATGAGACTCCATGATGTCGCGGTTACTCCTGATTCATTGCGACTCATCGGGGTCGGGCCTCTTCTCGAATCGCCAGACGGTCTCCAACCAAGCAAGTCTAGGGTAGAAAAGAGGCTCGTTGGTAAGTTCGTCTACTGTTACCAATACGACAAGTACTCACCGTATTCCCAGTGTATAATATGGAAACCAACTTGGTTGAAAAGTAGGGTTGAGTTTTTACCTCTCATACTTATACAATGTTTGATTCTCTAATGATCTCTTTACAAGCCAAACGCCTGTACTCAATGATGTTCGAGATATCACGGTGGCCACGAGTGTAGAGGGAGGTATCATTGCTTTGATCAGTTACGAGAACAAGGTGTGAATGAAACGCTTAGAAAATATATATGACAAGTGGCTGATGGTGTTGAACAGGCCCCTCAGCTGTGGAAACTCGAGTTGCTTAAGGATAAGGAGAATCCCAATTTGACCAAAGGACGACTTACCCTGAGGTTGTTTTGTCCTTGAATAGATCTACTACGTCTTAATTTTCATATGGTCAGGCACACTTACAGGCCCAAGGTTCAAGTTGATTTCGCTGGACCAAGCTATTTTGGCGGGAAAAATAATGAAATGGTTTTATGTGCTGGTAAAGGCAAGGCTTTGTGATTATTTTCTCTTGTCCCGAATGACACAAGTGGTCTTTATAGCTGGAGATATCCATATCTGGGATCAGGAATCGGCTGTACTACTTCATTACATTCGTGGCCAGTCTCACGGTGGAGATTTGACTTGTATTGCTTGGAATCACGCGGCCGAAGACCCATTCATGTTCGCAACTGGAAGCCATGACGGAGCGGTCCGTGTATGGACCAAGCGGCCAGATGGTAATTCGGGCAAGGAGAACGGTATGATTCGGTCTAGTTCACCTGCCGAGTTTCTGGAGGAAGACAAATTGCGTAATGGATAGCCGTAGCAATCCAAAGACGATGTTCGAGGGGCCTCATGTCTTTCATCAAAACATACAGCGCCCAAGCAGTCGCGATGCATAACTCCATATCAAGATGCTATCGGCCTTATTCCCTCAACAAATCCTGGTTTACGCTGTTGCATGGCGTGAGGTAGCTGTAGAAGTCGAGGCATAGATATGTACGATCTTTTCAATGAAAATAAGTAGCAACAAAGTATTTCTTGGCAATCAGGCTTATTTGTTTTACCTTGAGAGTTATCATATATGAACTGTATCATTTCCATCAAATACTAGTACATGTGCACCCACATGCTCCAAATACTTAATGATTCTCCCTGAAAACCATCGGAGTATCTTCAAGGTCTCAAAAGTGACACGAACAGCGAAAAATACAACGTCGATTGATACGGTGATATAGAAAACCAAGTGATTATGGATACTCAGTATTGTGCAGTGGGATAGTCAGTGTATCCAACACTGATAGGGCAATCCTGGCGCCAATACAAGTTCCTGGTATCAAGGACATTATCAAGGGGTTTTCCATGCTGTAAGCGCTTCATGAGGTCTGGATGTCTTATCCAGTTGGATCCGATGACAATTCCGTCGATTTTGCCTGCTTCAATGAGCTCAGCGCCTTCTTCAGGGGATACCGCAGCATTGAGGAAGACCTTGGCTTTCTTAATCAGGGGTCTGTATGATTCAATGACATCATGTGCAGTAGCACGCTTTTTGCCTGGATTAAAATTGCTTCTAGAGAGCGTAGGATAGGCAAAAAGAAGGAAGCTTACCATCGTACTTGACATCATATTTTTCCATGTAACGAACCAGTGTTATATATGAAAGACCAAGCTTGTCAGCCTCAGACAGGAAGTATGTGTATGTCTCAAGTGTCTCTTGAAGGGGCATTCTAGGGGTGGTATAAGTGAATGGGTAACATGGAATACAATAAAAGCGAACCCGACATCGTTATACCCGCCGGCAGGATTGACCTTGAGTGACACGTTTTTGCCAAAGACTTCGACCATGACTTTAAGAACTTCGAGGCCAAACCTAGCACGATTTTCGACGCTGCCACCCCATTGGTCGGTACGTTTGTTGGCTGTGTTATCGAGGAACTGGCTGACTAGGTATCCATTGGCTCCATGAACTGAATGTATAGTAGCACAGAGCATCCAGTACATGAACACATGAGAAACTTACGCTCAACACCATCAAATCCAGCCTCCTTGGCGTTTATAGCAGCTTGTTTATAGTCGGCAACAACAGTCCATGGATCCTGTAGTACTGTGGGCTAAGAAGCTTAAGTACAATACGGTATCAGGGTTGGCAAAACCCTTACGGTAACATATCCGGGGATTCCTGGTATATTACGAAATTTACCGCCTCGTGCTGCGATTGCGGAGGGACCGTACACAGGCTATAGAGAGAAGATAATCAGTACAAATCCACTAGAAGAGATATCCGCGCCTTACCGTACCAGCCAGTTTTTGTTCAGGAGCTTCAGGATGGGCAACACGACCAACTGAGAGACCAGTAAGTTTTCTGCGGTAAGCTAGATCATACGTTGGCATACCATGCCACAGCTGGACATACATCAATTATTGGCATCGTATAAACTAATCTATATTATGGAACTTACCTGAGCATAGATGGTAGCTCCCTTGGCATGGACAGTATCTACGACCTTTTTCCATCCAGAAACTTGCTCCTCATTCCAGATGCCAGGAGCAAACGGCCATTCAGTCCTAAAATGGAAGAGCTAGACTTGAGCGATAAGCCAAAAGGAGATAACATCTACGAACCCCTGACGGGAGATGAGAATACCTTCCGTTGTGATGTGACCGACACCACCATCGGCGCGTTGACCGTAATACTCAGCCATGATATCATTTGGTATTGTGTCCAAAGCACGGCTACGAGTTAGCGCAGACATCGCAACACGATTGCGCATAGTGACGGAACCGATTTCCAAGGGGCGGAAAAGAGTAGATATGGAGGACATTGGTCTGGGATAGTGTAAGCCCACTGCACAAGATAATAGTGTAGGTGATAAGAATCATAGCACCTGCTTTTATACGACAGTAAGGGTCCTGCATTGACTGCTTGTTCGCTTAGATAGTTGGTGATTATTAGCAGTCCTGAGTAAATTTGACTATAAGAAGACCATAGATGCGATGCAAGTCCGAATCGTGAGGTTTTACGTGAGAGGCGTGTCATAATGAAGTTTGGACGATTCAACATGACAAGATGAAGATGTCAACATATGGGTGCTTGTGAGATCCCAGAGTAATACTGTGTTAGTAGTAACGTATGGTCATAGTGGGTCTTCGTAATACTGAAGGTGAATGAACGTAATCAAAAATCATCATCTATTGATCTGGGATCTAAATTTAGCAGAAGAGACTCAATGTCAACGTGGGACAGCCTGGATTGTATTATAATCCCCATACAACATAAGGGGATGGGCTTACCAACTGCCTCCTATGATATTTTGCTTCTTTGCTGACAATCAGAATAATGTAAGCATCATTCAACCTCTCTCTATACACTTTCATCGGAACGTTCTCATGAAAATCCCTCAAATCTTATATGAATGAGCATCTGCTAAAATGGCTGGAGCAGTGTGTACATGTGATTGAACATCAACTCGATACTTAGCATTCAAAAGTGCAGATAAAGTTAATTGAGTTGGATCACCCACTTGGCAGGGGTCTCCCCCGCCAACACTCAGACAGTACTGAGGCTTTTGCACAGATAACTCGCATCAGAATGCCCTTGATTAGCTCCTAACCTGGCATGTGCCTCGTGAGTGGCCTTACAGCTGGTGACATATTATTTCAGAAGTAATTTTTTGACATGCACCTTTCCTGCCGACCTGCATTACAGCCCAACTAGTATATCAAAGTTTTGCTCTCCCAATTCCACTTTATCCTGACCAGCTTGCACCTCCAGAACTCTTGGCTTCTGCAATCAATCAAGATAATTTGCTGCATTGAGGGACCCTCTCATTTTGTGGTGATGGTGAGATTGTGTCATTGACACACATGCATGATGGGTGGGTGATTCCTCTAACCCTCAAACAACCTGACCAACAAAGTTTTCTATTGTACACATGATAGTCTAGCATTGTGTGTTGGCCCTTCCTTTTTTTTAGACACCAAGTTATCAAAGATGGACTAAGGTTAAGGTGTATATGCTGTTCCTTCGTTCAGAAGATATTAGTGCATCAACCTAATACCATTAGTAAGGAGCGACCTGCAGAGATATTATAAAGACGTACCCTCAGTTTAGTAGAAGGAACTGAGATCCCCGTATTCCGAAGAATATATTGCTGATGCCAGGTCTCGTTCGTTTGCGGTATTCACCTATGTACAAAGCTAGAGGTTCCACGGGGGGAGAGATCCTCCAAGAGTAGGCGAAATGAATAAAATTGTGAAGAGGCAGATGGGGAAGTATTGAAGATGATGGAGAATAAGACCCTACCTTCGTCCTGCATTACGACTGAAATTTTGTAGCCATTCCCCAGGTTGAGGGATATATTTATTGTTAGGATGGATTTTGGGCAGAAACTGGGTGGTTTGGGGGCAGATATAATGATACAATAGACCATCGAGGTACAACGGTTTTTAGATAGGGTTGGGAAATGATAGCTTCAGGGTCATCACTGATGACCAAGGTCAAGCGTTTGAACGGCAACCACGAGTTTTTACTAAAACTCCAGACCTTTTGGTTAGTCAAAGGTTTTTGTTGGACCTTTTGTGCCTTACCTATGCTTTGATTTGTAGGCTGGATAGGATGGATTGTCTATATGCATGTGTATGTGTGGATTATGATACTTGTTTGAGGCTTTACATCAGAGGTAAATGCCGATCTGGGTGCCTAGGGCATAGTAATCTAATCTAATCTAACATGTGTAAACCACATACTGTAATGGTCGGCACCTCAGCTTCGAGGTACCATATTCGCATTTCGGGCCGGCGGCGATGCATCAGGGCGTTTCCAATCTACCGTTGTCTTGGGCTATGTATATGTGGATACTGAAAGGATGTCCTGATCGAGT
Source organism: Termitomyces sp. T70a (assembly GCA_017657195.1). Lineage (NCBI taxonomy): Eukaryota > Fungi > Basidiomycota > Agaricomycetes > Agaricales > Lyophyllaceae > Termitomyces > Termitomyces sp. T70a. The sequence continues at coordinate 19,192 of JAGGAT010000434.1, forward strand.
CAAGGTCATCTGCAAGGGCGCCTGATAGTGAATGCTAGGTAACTGATACATCCATCATTTCGTTTGATTGTGATGGTAACTTTTTCTATGTAGATCGTTGAGATGCCATGTATAATTGTGAGGGTACCACGGTTTGTGATGGATTATGTTATGGGTCTCCTTCGAGCGCTTAGAGTTGACACGTCTTATCTCCCAGAAGTGTATATGATAGATTGATTGATGAGTTGGGTCCGCTGCATGTGTGTGAGTTAAATCTGTATCTAAACTTGAAGGAGCTAGTACGTCGGGGAGGATGACTAGAGATAAGCTGTGTGTTCGTGAACGACGGCTCGGTGCTAGGACTGGAACCGTGGCTAGTGCGATCGGAGGAGCTTACGTGTGGGGTCGTGGGCTTCGTTAGTTCTTTGATTCTTCTTTTTTCTTGATCCTTGCCTTGTGAAGACAAATGACCCGAGGCAAGCTCGGGAGTTTACTGTACGTCGTATGATGCAGGGTGGGTCACAGTTCGCCCGAGTCGGAGGGAGTTGCGGTGTCGTGTGTGTGAGAGAGGTCGTTGGATTGAGGATGAACGTTAAACGTGTGAGAGTCGATGATTAGAGGTTGTGGAGCCTGGGCCCTCCTGGGCTTGGGAAAATTCCTGCAACCCGGATTGGTGGTAGCCAATTGAAAGCTCGCTGGCGCTGTGTGTGTAGAAGTCTCAGATCTGGATTGAGGCTAAAAAAGATGCGTGTGGAGATTGGAGCTCCATCAGATCAGACGACAATTGAATTGAGGATTGACGCGCATGGGTCCGTACTTCGAGAATGATAGAGAAGGGTTGGAATGATTGGGTGAGTATACTATTGGTACTTTGAATATAGTTGTAAGGTAGAGGACAAACAATGGGGCCGTAGGCATGACAGCATGTGCGATGACGACGCGGATACAATGGACCGATACAACGGAGATGGCTCACGGAGACGGCCGAGGAAAGAAGGCTGTGTGAGAAAGGGCCAGTGCATTGCTGTGTTTGGAAGAGAAGACTAATTCAGGGTCGTGATGGACGAAGCTGAAGGTTTGAGGAAGAATGGACAAACATAGCGCGGTGGACACGCGACAGAGCTTTGGCCTGACATGTGGCCTCGGCGAGTCTGTTGTGCAGAGTAGGGCCCGAGGACAAAGGGTCAGACATAGCGAGAGGTCAGGTGACAGGGCGCCACCGAAAGACAACAGGGCCAAACAATTGTGAGAGAAATATGGGGCTTGGCGTGACCCTTTTGTTGCCATTTTCCATCTGCCGCCTGCGTTCACGATGCTGCTCGTCCAGAAACCGCCGTCCTTCAATCTCAACCACTCGCCTCTGCGCCACAGACGCCACCCGTCGTCTCCTCCTGCTGTCCTTGTCCAGCCCACTCACACCCCGGGCCTTCTCTCCCTCTCCCGCCCCAGCAACAAGGCCCAGCAGCGACCCCCGCGCCCAAAGCCCGCTCCATCCACACCCACTCCCCCGCCCAGGTCCAGGCCCCCAAAGGACAAGCATGCATCTCCTCCATCCAGGTACTTGCCTGCGTCCCCTCTTGTGCTTTGCTAATCAGCAATTCCAGCAGGAGCACTCCCTCGCAGGCAGAGGGCCCCTCCGATCCATTTCTCGTCCCTTCACACAGCTCAAAACCTCGAAACACCCGCAAGCGTCAGCCGATCTCAATCCCCCTTGCACTCCCATCTGTACCGCCTCAGCCTCAGGCCGCCCGCTCTGTCCCCCTACCTCGCCATCGCCCAGCCAGACGCAACGCCGCTCCCGAGCCTCTGCTCCCCGCATTCAATTTTCTCATCTGCGACGACATGTCTGACCACGAAGATTCCTCTGACGCCCCAGCTCTCGTCACACCTACTCGTCCCAAACAACAGAAACAACATCGTTCAGCTCTTCCACATCAACCACCGCCTGCTTCAGTTCAAGGAAACAAACCACGCCCACGCAACCACAAGCGTGCCCCTAGTGACAGCGGCATGGTCTTTCACATGAGTTCCGACGAGTCCGGTCCCGAGACTGCTTCCGACGAGGTCAATGCCCTGTTTAACAAGTTGGCTTTGGCAAGGAAAACCATGCGCACGCCCCCTCCTGCTCACAGAGAGCGTTTGTACGAGGCACAGGCTCAGAGGGAGGTTCAAGGCTACTTTGCGAGTTCCTCCTTCCAGAATTCTCCTAGTCCGGAGGAACTTCCTGATCCCGAGTTTGTTTGAGGGATACTCTCGAAAACGGTATATTTGCCAATTTTAGATTTTTCCTCGCTTTTCGTTTTATACGGTCGCATTCTACCCACCACGGTTACATTTTTTCGGACACCCGCGCGATTTTATCCACTTTACTCTCGTCCCGGCCCGCATCCGCCTTCTCCGCTGGAGACGCCGGCCGGGATTTCCCTCTACAATCCACCCATCCCCTCTGCTGCGTTCCGTCCTGCACAGAGTCTTCAAATATCCGGATTTCAATTTCTTGTATATACACGCCCATCCTCTTCACCGTACGTGGCGTCTGCCGGTCATCTTGTACACCGCACGCAACGCACTGGATCCCGAAAAAGGAAATCCGGCAACAAACCCTCCGCATCTCGTCTCTTGTGTCCGCTCTCGATTTTCCATCTTCTCTCTCCGCCCTATTTTCCCTCAAATCATGATCACGACGCTTTCGGGTTCTGTCTCAGTTTCTTCTTTCTTGGGTTCTTTGTGCAGCAGCGCACTTCTAGACAGGCCAAGGTTCCCGAGGCCCGGCAAAGGCGACTTGCTACATATCTTGAAGCATTACGCAAAACAAACATTTGAATTCTCGGCATCATCTTGTAACACTACCATGCATTACCAACCCTTGAAGCGATTGACGATCAAGTTACGAAGAGGAGAGGACGCAAGCAAATTTCCTTATCGGCGTTTATTATTGTTATTTCCGTTCTTCCGCACCCCCTCACTTCCGTTCTCCGATAACCGATAATCGATAACTGATTGCGAACGGCGACGATACCATGACCCCCGCCGCTGCCTCTTCTCTTCTCACCTATCGCTCCGCCCTCGACCACACCTCGGGCTCCAACCGTATCTATCGTATATCTTATTATTGTCGGCGCCTTATCCCTCGATCCCCTCGACCCATAGTTCCTTCAACCCCGTTTATTTCCACCTCGCCCTCTTGTCTACGCCTATATCCCGAGGACGAGACCGGGTGCCGATGTGTGTTTTTAGTATGTAGGGATTGCCTATATCCCTCTCGCTGTGTATCAGTACTATCGATGACGTGAACGTACTTGTTTCTTTATTTTAATTTTTTTTTTTTTCACGTTCCCTCCGTGTTTCTGCGTTTTACGTTTGTTCTTGGTTGGGATCTTTTTTCTTCTTCTTCTTTTACTTGCACCAGTATATTTTATTACATCCGATCTTTTTTTTCTTTTCTTTGGTCTTGTTCCATAGTTTACCTTTTCTTGTTCAACTGCCTTGCCTTTTCTTCTTCTTCTTCTTCCCAATTATTTCTCCTTGCACACGCCTTTTATTTCTGAATCTCGGATCTTCATGCATGCAGTTTACGTGCGCGATGATTTTTTTTTCTTTTTTAATTATTTTTCGGTGCTTTGGTCTTGTATTTTCACGTCTTCTCCCGCCCCCCCGCCCCCCCTTTCCCCATCTTCATCGTTTCCGAACCCCGCTATTTCCACTCGTACCGCCCCACTTTACCGCCGATTCGACACTATTCCCACTCGTACCGCCCCACTCTGCCGCCGATTTGAGACGAATCGAGTCGAATCGATCCGACGATCTAGGCCTGGTCGTGGTCTGCTTGCTTCCTTTTGGTTCTCTTCGGAAGCGTCACTTCTCCTACTTCCCCGCTCGAATCTCGAGGTGTGGGTCTGGAACTTTGTATGTTCTGCGTTTTTTTGTTTTTACGTGGAGATGCGGAACTGATGTGGGTTTGGATGTGTTTCTAGGTTCTTATTTGCGCTTGTACTGCGCGCATGTTGTGACGTGTTCACGTTCGTGTTCCTACCCCACCTTTCACATCAACACATTAACAAACGCTTTTGCGTTAACCCGCGTATGGGTTGGTGTGTCTTCTACTACCCCGATCCACGCTATTGCCTATCTTCCTTATCTACCGTCGAGCGCCCCCCCCGTTTCCTTGCCGCTATGCGCTTCGCGCACGACTACGATTCAACTCAAGTTCAAACTCCAAACTCCGAACTTCTAGAGGTTTTTTTTTTCAGCAAGTGTAACATGTATCCTCGAATCGATATATACTCATTCGTTCACGCTTACTCGATACATTCATCCGTCCGTCCGCCCGTCCATTATTGCATTCCATTCCTCCCTCGGTTCAGGCTCAACGACACTCTTTACCCCCGCCTCCACTACGCCCCTCGTTTATTTCCCAAGTTCAACACCGAGAATGAGGAATGAGGTCGAGGGATGAAGGTGATGAAGTACACGTGTCGCTCCTTCCCCCTACCTCGAAACTCGGATGTGGTGTTGGAATTTGCTATTTGACACTCCTTTATCCTTCTCTCCCCCCTCCCCCCCTTTTCTTTCTTAAAAGTTCTTATTCCGCCCCCCCTCCCCCCCTTCATCGCATCCAATCTACCCTTATCCTACTTTACCTTACTTCCGTAACTCCCCCCCTCCCCCCCTTTTTTTATTAGTACCTTGGCCTCGTAACAACATAAGAACGTATCGTATCGTATTCGTATCCCCTATCCCCTTTCGAAAAAGTTGAGTACATTAGTGTATTACGTACTTTACGAGTGGTAAATCAATTTACAAGTTATTACAACCTACATCATGATCTTTTTGGATGTTTGAGGTTTGAGTTTTTTGAGGTTTGATTTTGGGTGATGGGTGGATGGTATGTGTTGTTTTCTATAATGACCCTGCACGTACTTTCATACAGTACTCTCGGTTCTTTGTACGAGACTCAGGGTTACGTCGTATAATTACATGTTTAGATCACTAATATTAATGCCGTGAGTACCAACAGACTTTGTACCCTTACAACTGTTGCATAGGTACGACATCGATGCAGTCATTTATACGGGAAACGGAGACTTCGTTACTTACAACTGTCGTCGCAGGTCGTTAGTTTCTGACATCTAAAAAGCGGTCCGAACTCGACCTCTGTTGGACACGAGCCATTCTCAATTCTCAATTGCCTGGCGGAAACCTTATCCCTTTTGATTTCATACTGTTGCTACATTCCAAACGGCAGATGAATGCCCTCGTAATTTCCAACGACAGCATGATGTCTACAGATGGCGATATCCCTGAGAGCAAAAACTTTTTGTTCTCCAATTTGCAATTGTGAATTCTAGTGTCCATGAGTCTCCCACTATATGGATTACTTATTTGCATTTAAGCGACCCCTTCGTGCGATCAACGTGACGCGCATTGGAGGCCGGTCAGTTGACTGGCTGGCTGGATAAAGGCTTTTACGGTATTTGTTTTCCTTTGAATCCATTCTTCCGTCTGTCACGTTGTTCTACTAGTAGGGCGGAAGGAAGTGGAAGCTTGTGCTCCTCTTGTTCGCCTTTGCTCAACACAAGTATGGATTGGATAGATGCGTTAGAATCTATAGGTCACCTTGCATCAATTGCAGACAGGTCAGCGTAAGACCTAAGGGACGTGATACGATGTATCTAAGTGAGTAAATGGCTGCTCACACCTCAGTTGTGTGGTAACCAAGAGGGTGTCCGCTGTTATGTACGTCGTATATATCCCGTCCTGATCCATTTTTCAAGGGTGTTTACAATGGGTACACTGTTAGTGACATCAGGCACAACTTATGTTGGCGTATTCAGCAAAATCGTAACAAGATGAATGCCTGCCTCGATCTTCTACTCATCCAAAACACGATTTGTGGTTCCACCTAGAAACAAGCTGATGTTCATTGACAAAGGAGGCTGGAAGCTCCACAGCTACATACGAGACCGCCCTTTGGGTAAGCAAAGTCCCGTTCCTGATGACAATTTTGATTCCACGACACGGCTTGTGGTGTGGTGGTACTAGTCGGAGAGGATAAACCACTTTTGAATACGCGTTGACAGATAACGGGATCAGAGCCTTATATTTTGTAGGCCAAAATAAAGTACGTGTGAGGCGGAATCGAACTGGTACTGTATCACTGCATGGGCAAGGACGTGGTCAGTTCAACAGATTGGTGTCCCTTCGGATCTGATGCCAGTTGTTCAAAATTAGTAATTACTCATTTTCAAACGTGGCAAAGATGAAAAAAGGTAATATTGATGTTCGTTAGAACCCTACCAAAACGTCTTGCCTTGCAGACTTGTGCCGGTGGCTGTAACGATTTATTGACACATAAGCGACTTATTAAGAGCACATCAGCTTCAAAATTTATGTCTTTCCTCGCCAGGTATGTATCTCCTTTACTGGTCGCCGCTTCGTTCGCAAGAGCACAAATTTTCTCAGTTGTATACAGATCCCACCAAGCCATATCATCCTCCTGCCACCATTGCCAGGTGATGCCATAAATTCCATTGATGACACAACACATAAATCACTAGACGTAGAAACTGAAGACAAAATCTCGCCCTCAGAGCTGTCAGAGATCCTGTAATTTATGGATATCAATGTACTCAAGCATATAGTAACCCAGTTCCTTCTGGACATCTTCAAGGATGATTTGGTCGATAGGGAGAATAGCTGCAATTCCAGTAATGTCACCAGGAAGAGTTCACCTGACATCAATCTCTTGACCAAAACAGGACAACCACCATCTGGGAACTGAGGACTCAAGATTGCTGTATACATCAAGCCATAAAATACAACACAGACAGCTGTGTATGCTACATCCAATTAAGTGATGTGGCACAGACATCATGGCAGGATCTAGCGTGATGCGAATTTCAGGATGAAGAGACAACGATACTTGGGCAGGTGATTCCCAATAACCAGAGGGAGCCCTCTGCTTCACCATCTCTTCCACTCCCTGGAATCATTCTTCCTTGACATCTACAGGGAGCAGAGGCCCACCAAAGAGGGGATCTGGCTTTATGAAATCCATGAATAACTGCCTTGCTAGTAGTGATGGTGGTCGACATGCAACTGGATCAGTACCCTTTATCAAAGTAACTGATACATTGTTTGCCCAGTGAATTGTGACAGTGTGTATTTGGACAAATCTCATAAGTTTCTCGATCCTATGGAAATAGGCAATCTGTTCAAGAGCATTCCAGAACCCCTTGAGTCTGAAATACCAATCCCCACTTGTGTCCTTGCTTGTCTGTATAAGGAATGCCATGTATCTAAAAGTCTTCAATATGAGAGCATAGATAACAAGGTGGATGAAGTGAGTATAGCTAGCCTCAATGTTGTGATCCAGTTCCTGTACCAAACAAAAGGATTTGAGAAAGTACTCAAGGATCTCCTGGATGGACTTGCTACCCAACTTCCTATCATTGATAATAATGGTTGTGAAACAATTACAAAACTCTTCTCCTGCTGACTCTGCAAAGGAATGGGAGGCAATGTATGAAAATAATGTTGCAGCAGGTTTCTTGCAAGGGAACAGACTGAAACCAGAAAGTAGAAGTGATAGTCCAATAGAGTTCTTGCAGACTGATGTCCTTGTATTCAATAGACAAATAGACTATGAAGTACAATAAATACATACCTGATTTCCTTGTATTCAATAGACAAATAGACTATGAAGTATGAGGGCACCTAGGAATGGAAAAATGTCTACATGTGGTCACATGATTCTAGTTGTGCACTCCTGGCACTGTATGCTCTCAACAAACAACTCCTTGAAAAATGATTGACAGAGTGTTTGAATGCGTTCATTAAGATTGTCTCTACCATGAATTATGAGGAACTTTAAAGTCTGTTGAAAATCAACAGAACTTTTCAACATCTGTAAAAACTCTTCTGTGATTTCCAGATCATGATTATTGGAGTTCCTATTCCTTGCAAGGACAAGTATAAGGCTGCTTGAAACACCTGACAACAAGTTAGACAACACAATCTTAATTGTGTCACATCTGTGTAGCACAACCATGTGACTGTCACCCCAAAAAAGTTTTTTTTTCATCTTTGTTGCCCTTATCCTTACTATGAGCAATGAAGGTGAGTAATTATAATTATTTCCCTGTTTACAGATCCTTACTACAAGCAACAAAGATACTTTTGTCTTGTCTGTTTGGACTCAGTGAGGCTGATATAGACAGCTTTTCACTTTTTTTTTTTGACACCAACAAATTTTCTTCAACCTGTCTTTGCATCACTGCAGGCTGTCAACCCCTATCTCCTTAGTCACTCAACAAGTGGCACTTCAACAAAGAGCTACAGTACCCTTACTAGGTGCTCTCCCAACTACTCCTCCACCTATCAGCTCTCCTTGGAACTACTTCAGGACACCTAGAGAGGAACAGTCTCCTACATCTAGTGAAGCTGAGACATCTGCTGTACTTATCCCATTGTTGCTGTCCAGTGATGACACCCAAATGTAGTTCAGTACTGTCACAGTTACAGATACTTGACCTGAATTTGCATTGGGCATGCTAAGTTATGAGGAGTCCAGGTAGAGTCCCAGAGAACATGCCAATAGGTATTGAGGTTGCGGCAACAGAAGGGCGGTAATGGAGAGGTGCACTAACACAGATGCGCTAAGAGGGCAGTAAGAGAGAGATGCACTAACACAGAAGTGTGGCAGCAAAAAGGGATAATTCAGTATTTTGTGGTTTAATGTATGAAATGTTGCTTAGCAGTTCCCAAATGCAGATGCCTTGCTATAGGTAAAAAGGCATGTATAGTATTGAGAGTGCCAACAATGCTGACATAACATGGTGGTCAAAAGAGTTGGCAAGGGGTAGCATCAAGAGAATGGTGCTAAGTGGATATGGCTGCAAGAACCTAGCAGAATAAACATTGGCGACTTATAGTTTAAGATGCACCAAAAAAAATATGAAGTGTAAGGCAATCAAAGGGGCTTTATTTGATGATTCTACTAACAAAAAAAGTAAGTATTTATACAAGAAAGAGTTTGCCATTGCCATTGTGCTAAGCAGTGCTAAAAGGTGGTGAACTTGAAAGAAGGTAAGTGAATGCCACAAATTAAACTATTTAATGTAAAGTCCACAATCCAGCTGTCTAGACCATGTCAGCAACTGTTTCTAAGCGACATCAAGTACCAAGGTAAAATGCCAGGCCATCTGTCACAGAGAATCTTCATCATTTTATATTGCTAAGCACTGCTGTCGCTAAAGAACATCCATTCTTATCATTCTTGATGCCATCCATCACCTATCAATCTGTCCATCACTGGCACTATCATTGATGAGAAAAGATCATTGCCATGCATGGCCATTGGATACCACCTAGAACGGTTTAATCGTGCATGCCAGAGTGACTTCTCTTCCCATGACCTCATTTGTGATGCACCTAGGTGTCATACTATATGGTTGGTGTGCCTAGCCCAAATAGAGGCTTATCACCAGCTTGTCTGAGTTGTCAACCAGCCTAGAGTTATTGTCATCTGAGGATGAACTCATTACCTCCCATCAATTCAACTCTGAGAAACTAGTGTGCAGCACCTATCACAGATCGACTGCCACTGCCAATCAAAGTTTATACAAGATGTCGGTCATGCTTGCCTTCAATCCTGAGACAAATGACAAGCACCCTTTGGCCAAGGTCAAGGTTACAAAATTGAAAGATTGTCTGATGCTGACTTCTGAGTATATGGACAACTACACTTTCCAGCAGTGGGCCATTGTGTGCAAACATTACTAGAAACACTTGAAGAAGTTCCACAATGAAATTGTGTCCTTTGTTGCAGACAGAATGTTGGAGCCATGCTTTGTAGCATAGTATCATATAAACCAGAGCCACATTGACCATACTATATAGTCCAGCAGATTTATATAGTTGCAGCTCTGTCCATGGATTTTTAGGCAGTGGATGACAGATTTTGGAGTAGATTTGCAACAAATCACAGATTTTTGGCCATGCAGATGATGAAAACTATTGAATAAATGCTAAACACTCGATGGAGATCTCAGACACATTTTCTACATATATTATTTATTATCTACGCATTGTTTTCTGAGTGATGAGTGACAGATTTGTAATGGACTTTGTGATGGATTTGTGTAATAGATTGTGTTCATTACAGTACTTAGGATAAAGTACTCTTACTTTATTATTATCATTATTTATTGATTATGTAATTGTTAATTATTATATAAGTAGTGAGGTTATCTTATGTAACCTCAAGTAGTCTTTTTTGCACAACTGTAGCCAGAATCAATAGATAGGTTCTGACTTATAGTCTTGTGTGTGAAAGCTCAGTAACAACATTACATAGAAACTATGTTGTCCAGGAGTCCATGTTTGGCAAAGACATGTTCAAGAAAGAGTCAGGCAAACTCTAGGGCAGTATCCATGGTGTGACAGAGTATGAAGATGCCCTGTTTGATTAGCCTGCAGATGACAATGAGAATAGCATTGAATCCATCTGACTCTGAGAGCTCAACAATGTGATCCATAGATATGGAGGATTAGGGCCATTGCTCCATGGGTAGGAGTTTCAGTAGTTTGTAAGGCTGGTGCCAGGGAACCTTGGTCCAGAGACAGAGCTCACATGTGTGCACATATTGGGTTACGTCCTTTTTGAGGCCTAGCCAAAAGTAAGTCCAGGAGATGAGCTGTAGGGTCTTACATATTTCTGAATGTCCCTGGAGCTTGTGATCATGGTGCTAGTGGAGGATGTTGAGCTGGAGTCAGGCATGGTCAAGGAGACATAGATGCATGGCCATTTGGCATCACATAGCCAAGGTAGTCCCAGGACAATAGGAGTCAATTCATGGAGTCGGGTGACAAGAAATTTGAGGGAGAATACAAGGCCATTATCCAAGGTCATGGTACTGTAGTACTTGGTGTAAGTAATACTAATAGTTCTGGGGCTTTCTTGAAGACTTAGAAAATCCACTACAACTCCACACTGATGTCTTGAGA
>JAGGAT010000435.1:0-30126 GCA_017657195.1 Termitomyces sp. T70a
CCTTGTCCCCAGCAATAAAAGCAATGGAGACTACCCCCTTGAGTTGCAGGTGGAATGGTGCTGAGCCCTTCTACTCGACCTCCATTACGACCACTAGTTGACAAGAGGCTGTTTCGCATTTCTAGCTGGCCAGCCTGGATGGCTTGCATAGCACTTTGAATGCTGCCCACTTGTTTCCCCATAGTAACAATGGTATCTTGTAGATGAGCCATCTTTTCCTCTGACTCCTCATTCTTCACCTGTCTTTGGGCACTCTCTGCCCTCTCTGTTTGTCCTTCTCTAGGGCTTCTGCCAAAAGTACCATCAATCAAAGTAGCCACCACAGTCATTACTTCAGACAAGTCATATTTGTTGTCCTTGTGTCTGTTTCTAGTTGGCTCCTTATAATGACCATACTTGGCTATCAGCCTCTCCTCTATTATGTCTGCAAAGGCTGGGGTGAAACATCCCATGAGTTTCCCCACAAGCGACCCATTGCCCATTACATTGACTAGCTTTTTTGCCTCTGCTCTAAACTTTCTGAGAGGAGAATGTATCTCCCCAGTATTGCTTCTGCTTAACTGAGCATGTTCCTTGCAGATTCTTTCCAGGCTAGCCACACTACCTGTCTCGTCCACTGCCTCAGGATATGAATCCTTGATTTCCTTGATGAAGTCCTTCCAGGAGCTTTCATCTCCATAAGAATCAAATCCCAACCATTCTTGCTCAGTTTGAGCATCAACATACTCAAGGATCCTCCTCTTTCTCTCTCTGTCATTATTAATACCAGCATGATCAAATAGAGACTCTATCCTCTGTATAAACCGGCGAACCTCAGAAGGTTCACTGTGTTTGAATTTGGGGGCATCTCTACTGTCTGCAAGTGGCATTTTATAGCGATATGGTTGCTCCATTGTCTCAGTCAATTTAATTGATTTGAGGTTCAGGGGCGATGGTGTTTGTGAACTAGTTGTTCTTTTCTCAGCACAAAGTTTTCGTTGCCTGAGTACAAGTTCAGGATCTGGTAGACTGGGTGCTAAGTGTTTACTAGTAGCCCTAGTTTCCCTCCTTACTGTTGCAGAGGTTTTTGCCTTTGGTGTTTTATCCTCAGGCATCCTAGGCCAAAACCCAGGAGGTGCAAAACTAATGTTTCTTTTTGGGATGGACTCCAAGGTGGAAGTCCAAAAGTGTTTGTTTTTGTGTAGCTAAAGCCCCTCATGGTGGGCTCTAGATGATGTGAAATCGAACTTTGACAATGGGAAGGACTGACTCAAGTGGGTTTGAGGTCAGACTTTGATTGCACAAGATTCTTTTCACTTAGTTACTTAGGGCTTCATTACACAATGACGTGCACTTTTTAGAAATAGTGTGGTTATAAATTTTATTGATTTAATTTAGAGGCAACAAGAGTCACACTGGTAATGGGGCTCAAATAATCTATTGAATAAAAGCTGGAAGACTAATATGAGCTCCTGGGCCTAAGAAATCCGCTCCCTGGGGATTCTGAGCCGTGGCAAGTATGTTGCTTGCCTGGCATCCTCAGTTCTCACTTCCTTATATACTCCTCCTCTCATGCATGGACCACGTGTTGTTATCGTGATTTGGCCTTTGTTTTCGACGGTTTCTGAGCCTGAGTACTTGGCAGGCTGCTTTATCCAGGGCTGGGCATTGGTTATTGCATTCCCGGCGTGTGGCATCGGGGCTAAAGGTTTTTAGCCTCATTTTTCCAGCTAATCCCTTCGTCCTCGTTTTCTCTCATCTCTTTTCCTCCTATCCTCTACCTCTCTAGTGTACCGTCATCGTCATTGCGGGTTTTTTGTGTTTTGCGGAAGCAGGTCGTGGCAAGGAGTCGGTGACATAGTAGGGTTGGTTTTTCTGGAGCGGTGGTAGTCATTGGAGATAGCCTGCTTGGTGATGTTAGTTTCTGATGGGGGATCAGATCTTAGAGCATGTTCCGAGATCTCGTTCCCTGCCAGTCACTGCCACCCTTCGGCTATCTCCTTATGACCGAATCAGATTGTTGGTGGCCACTCTGCTGCTATTGCTGTCTGGCTCGTCATTTGACATGGCTGGGGTTCTTTTGTATGGTGAGTTCCTCTGCATCTATGGTTTTCAATGCACGCTTACGGTTTTCAGTGTATTTTACTGGGTATATTGGGGACACTATTACTTATAGTCAGTCTCAGTTGGAGACTGACGTATCAATATAAACTACAGTGCAATTTGTAGCCATGATGCCATGGTATTTTACATGATTTAACTAGAATTTTAAATACTTCCAATCCTTCATGCCAATGTTATCTTTCAAAAAGTATAAACTATTGGGACAATTTCTGAGCCACTGTATATATATTTATTTTTCATGTGACTTGGTTGTAGGCTTCAGATCAGAGTTGTTTTCAAAATTTACTAATGTATAATTTTAACAAGGTTTTTCTTCTTTCCTCTGTTTTTCTGCCTAAGCTACATATTTTCTATCTTGAAAAAAAAGAATCTGGCCATTTATAAGTGTTCAGTGAAATGAACGCATGCAGCAAAATCAATCCATGGCTCTAAATAAGGAATTATGATTACTAATTGTTTAGTGGAATGAACACATGAGGAAGGAACTATAATTACTAAGCATTCAGTAGAATGAACAATTACTAAGCATTTAGTAAAACAAATAATTACTAAGCATTCAGTGGAACAAACAATTACTAAGCATTCAGTAGAACAAACAATTCACTGCTGGCACTAGAACTTGTTTTTCACTAGAAAAAGTGACAAAGAAATGTGTTATACCATTTTGTTTGGCAACTTTTTGCCTTAGAGAAAGACAGTCTCCATTGTTTCAAACTTTTTTCCCTTGGAAATATGGACTTTGAAAAGGGCATGACACATTTCTTTGTCACTTTTTCTGATGGAAACAAGTTCTAGTGCCAGCAATAATTACTGAGTATTCAGTATACAGACAAATAGATCCAGATAGATCGGATCTGCCATGCTTGCAATTGCCCATACAAGCAGGTGACTAACATGAGTACTGTGAGCATGAGATAATGCTGTTGTCATAACTGATGCTTGCAGTAATATATTAGTAAAGACAATGGTGTGATATGTGAAAGAGATGTGATGAAAGAGACTCAGATCTGCCCATATCTGGCAGCCTCACGTCACAATGCTCCGTAAGTAAGGTCTCAACACAAAGACTGACTAGAATGAGTGTTTACAATGGCCTTTTATGGGACAAGAAGAGCTTGCCCGAAAGCGGAGGTTTGCGGGCAGGTTCGGGGTAATAGTAATCCCAACGAGTGAGTAGCGGTCACGGTCGCTCAACAGCATAGAGCTGTGCATCGCGCAAGTTGCTCTCTTATTTATGCACATTTTTGCTGGTCTTTCTCCCACAGCAAGCTCCCCAATTAGAGCCGTGCATCGCGTAATCACAAGAAGCACGGTTGCTTTCTTCCGTCCTATTTCAATGGAACCACCACAATTTTGCTTGTCTTTCTCCCACCATGTCGCTCAAAGGTGGAAATCCCTTTGTTATTGCTGTCTCCAATGAACAGCTCTCCTTTTTGAGCAAGAAGCTAGCTTTGACAACCCTCCCTGATGAGATTGACGACGCAAGTTGGGATTATGGCGTTCCTCTCACTGACATCAAGAGGCTCCTTAACCGCTGGAAGGATGGATTTGATTGGCGCAAGAAAGAAGCTGCACTCAATGCCGAGTTACCTCAATTTACGCTAGATATTGACGTTGAAGGCCACGGCACCTTAGATATACACTATGTGCACAAGAAGAGTGAAGTCAAGAGTGCTATCCCTTTGCTGTTCGTTCATGGATGTTAGTGGTTCATTAATCTGCCTTTCTGTCTTTGAAATTCGCAAGTCTAGGGCCAGGCTGCTTCATCGAAGTTCGGAAACTTCTGCCCCTTCTTATTGAGGCTTCCCCAGATCACCCTAGTTTCCATGTCGTAGCGATCAGCCTCCCTGGATATGGATTCTCTTCTGCACCTTCCAAAAAAAGTTTCGGAATTCCCCAGTATGCTGAGGTGTGTCTTCTGTGTCTGCAGACCAGTACTTTTGTCTAACAAGCAACTAGGTCGCGCACAAATTGATGCTTGCACTTGGCTATGATGAATATGGTACTTGCATTGTCTTTGCCCTTTTTCAGTATCACTTTTTGTATCGCAGTTACTCAAGGAGGTGATTGGGGATACTTTGTCTGTTCTTTGTGTTCAGTGAGATTGACAAATTTGAGTTGACTCTCAACGATTAGATTACATGCAAGATGGCGGATCTCTACGGACCCAAACACGTCAAGGCATGGCACACCAATCTGCCAATGTAAGTCCTCCTCGGGCCTTATTCCTTTCATCAAAAATCTTTCTCTTATAATTTAACAAGGTCCGTACCCCCTACGGCTAGCCGGCCACTCCCCTGGTTGGGTCATGTACTCTCGGGTCTACCTTTCCTCTCATATAGCAGACGCGATAAGGCAGGATTCGAGCGCAGTGCATGGTTCCAGCAGTGGGGTTCTGGCTATTATAAGGAGCAGTCCACTCGTCCTCAGACACTCGGTTATAGCTTGACAGACTCGCCTGTTGGCTTGCTGGCGTGGATTTATGAGAAACTTGTGGAGTGGACGGATGGCTACAAATGGGATGACGACGAAGGTAGTGCATTGTCGTCTGCCTTGGAGAAACTCATTTTCTTCGCCAGTCCTCACTTGGATATCCATTTACTGGTTCTCGCGGGCAGGGCCAGTAGCATCAATCCGCATTTACTATGAGCGTTTCAAGGCTGCGGGTGGCAAAGACTTTTCCCCTGTGCTTGTACAAACTAAGATTCCTGTTGGGTATTCGTACTTTCCCAAAGAGCTCATAATCTCGCCGAGATCGTGAGTCTTCCTTCTTGTCAGATGAGACTATTTCAATGAACTATTTTTTTTCAGCTGGACCCGCGCGTCTAATCTGGTCTTTGAAGCACATCATGAGGAGGGTGGTCACTTCGCTGCATATGAGAAGCCCGAAGTTCTTGCGGGAGACTTGAGGAAAATGTTTGGTAAGGGAGGGGGTGCGTTTGGCGTTGTGAAGGAGAAGAATGGTTTTGATGCTTAGCTGGATTCAAAACCCTTAGGTTAGACAAGCTATGTCCATATGTCGGCTTGATGTGTGAGGAATTTCTCCCTAATATGTTGATCGTGACGCAACCCAAAGCTGAGCTGAAAGGATGGCTTTTAAAGTATATGACGTCTGGGCCATACGGTCCCTAGTTGTTACACTTTTTTTAAGCTTGATTCTAGCCGGAAGAGCCATGATAAGCCTGCTTCACATGCCGAAACTATATACCGCAGCTATACGAGGATTTTGGATACGCATCGGAATTCCATGGCTGACAAGGTTATAGACGTGCTGGAACAATTACGAACGTTCTAAGCATACTAAGCTTACTAGGATTTCTTTACCATCTCTGAGGAGACAGAACAACTTCTCAGAGAAATAGTAGAAATTGCATCAAGCATTGAGTTCAATTGCGAAAACTGCACGACCAAAGGAGATATGGTTCCCCATTGTGCAGCGGGTACAAAAATGATTTCTAGGGGCATTGAGAATCCATGTGTGCAACGCAGCAAGCGGAAAAAAACTAGTTCTGATGTATTTAACATTTCTCCGGACCATTAGGTATGGTCTCGTGTCAAGTTCCTATAAAATAAACACTTAAACTCCGGGCTGGTTTACGCTTTTTTACAACATGTACGCAGAGATGGTTACTTGATTTATTGACGTCTTTCTGTGGAGGCCGATACCACCTTTATTGCATCAAACGGCGATATCTTGAAATGTACGACTTTCAGAATCGCAGCAGACACTTGATTTCTGATTTCCGCCTTTGCGAAAAACTTGATATGGTCACCTTGGGGTGGAAATTTTCGTTTCCATTCTCCACGATGTCAGGGACCGTATGTACCAAGAAATCGAACAGGCATCGACGTCTGCAAAGTGAGCATGAAATTGTAAGATAGATATCGTCCCGACTGCAAAACGCGCAAAGACACTAGGAATGGTTCCTCGAGAAAAGAAATGAAAATCCCGAGGGTGAGAGCAATGATCACAATCTCATCCATTTATGATCTGATTATGTCATTTTCTCCGATTAGCACAAAGGCATTCCTTTCATCTTTAGTGTATTTATTATGGTGAAAAAGCTCCAGATGCCGTCATTTATCAAATCTTCTGTATAGAACTTACCCCCCTCCAGATATTTTCAGTGACTACCAGAGAAAGATCCCAACAAAAGGGCACTTCACGTTTGTGTATGATGTCGACGTGATTTCGGCGGAAGAGGCAGTTCTGCAAGCCTTGTGCTGGGGTCTGCTAGAAATTGAGCCGTCTCGTGAAAGTTATCTGAGGATGAAGGCCCAACAAGGCATACTAGAACAAGCATAATCTTGCGATACGTTAGGCCCTTAGGTCAGCATTAGTGTCCAGATTGTCTGATACTATGTTAAATCATTTGGTCAAAAAATATCTTTTAGAGAGGCACGATCTATCGAGGCTTGCCCCAAAAGGTGGCTTGTGTACGTCTTGAAGCCCACTTGCACCTTTTTTTGAGGAAAAAACACAACGCTGGCCCACTCAAACCCATGCCAAATCTGGCTTTGAGGCTGGTTGACAGAGTTTCCGGCTTTCAAAAAGCGGCGAATTGCTCTCCTTCTCATTCAAACCAAGATCAGATTGGGTGCATTCCATCGGAGACAATGAGTTTGAATAAAGAACATCAATGTCATATATCTTCTCGATAGGCCGATAGCCTCGTTAGGGGCTAAGGAACTATGAATGCCCTAGAAGATTGGTTGTGCTCTCCTGAGTGGCGAAGGACCATACTAATCCTAATAGATGCAGTCGGACCCGCACGTGAGAAGTGATAGATCGAATTCACGTCAGAACTATTGGGAAATCTTGCACTATTGTCATCGGTAAATGGTTCATTATCAATGACTGACGCCGCGTCCCAGCCTAACAATACCTAGACCTTAACCGAGGGTCTGTTGATTGAATGGTGAAGTATTCGCCCCTCATCGTGAGTAATTCGAGGGGGCGGTCAAATTTCACGCTTGGTTTAGCCTGCTTATAAAAAGTAGGATATGAGGTATGAAATCAGTAAGAGTGGGCATATCTGCAAGAGAGGGCCATGCCATGGTTTCGATGAAGTATAATCTATCTAGGAAAGTTGTCTGCTAAAAAAACTCACAATGCAAAATTCGTGTGGCAACCACCGATATACCGCAGCCGTATGACTGCCCCATTCAGCGATTAATCTGACATACGTTAAATTATATAAACCTGAATGAAGCGTGTAAAGACGTTGGCAAGAAAAAAGGATGCAACCGAAAACCGAGCTACTTGTGTAAAACCATCAACCTGAGTCAACGCAAGCTCAGGGACGAAGGAGGCAGAGAAACGTACCCATACCGATCGTGCCCCAATGCCAGCATGAGTTTATGCGCCACCCACGAAGATCAAAAAAGTCAGGTCGACAAAAGGGCCCAGACAAGGTCCACATACATCTGCTTAGTGGTTAGAGCACGGCCTTCCTTGGTGGGCGTAGCGGAAACCCCATTACAGGAAGGTATAATGCGACGATGTGTAAGCTCGGATATTTCTGCGGCGCATCGACGAGGAGCGGCAGGATCTTGCGCACTTCCAAAAAGCTTCTGAGGTCTATGGGCAAATTCCAGGGATCTCAGTATAATGCATAGACTTTCGGGATTAGAAGAGCAAAAAGGCAGCTCCAATCGTGGACGGACGGTAGAGGAATTAAGGGACTTCGTTCGTAGATATCCATCGACCCGAAGTCGTCCACGGACGGCGATGTCGCATATCATTAGACTGGGACAACTCCGCATCAAGTGCTGCTTCGTCTTTCGCCAGTCATAATCATTTTCCAGAAGCTGGCGATGTGTTTCATGACAAAGGAAGGGCCAAGGCAGAGCTTTCGCTAGGAATTCTAGCTAGTCGAGGAACAAAAAGTATGACATCTGACTGTTTATGATCGGCTTATACTGCTCATCTACGTTCCGTCAACTCGCCGGGGTACATTTAATTAACACATCTCATTACAAGATGCTCACTCAATGGATATCGTCGGATGTGTCCGACCAATATTCGTTGCCACCCGGAGCCTACTACTCCGGTGTCAACCGTGCAATTGAGACGCTTGACTCACGCAGCCAATAAAACTGTAAGTTCCAAGGTGACAGGACGCAAAGCAAAGGATACGATTAAGGATAACCATAGAATGGTCTATGTAGGACTGATGGGAGTACACACATCATTACGGATGAGGATTAGCTTCCTGCCCGAGAAATCAATCTCTTCTTTGAAGTTCCCAAGCCTCGCCGGTGAGAGGGGAATTACGCGGTACACTTGCAAAAACATCAGCATCGGGATACAAAAATCATATGATTGGACATACTGTCATGCTGCCGGCACTTGTATTCATGATCAGAGCGACAATGAGACCGTACAGACCTAACACTTCGGCAAAAATGAGAATTAGGATCTACAGAAAGGTAAGAACGTATAAGAGTGAGGAAAGGTGGGATACACACCATGCCAACAAATAGCCGGGGCTGCTGAGCAGTCCCACGAACACCAGCATCACCAACAATCCCGATGGCGAAGCCGGCTGCAAGGCCTGCAAGACCGACAGACAAACCAGCACCGAGTTGAACAAAGCCTTTGGCGAGGGACATTGTGGTCGAAACTATGGATGCAGACTGGCTTTAGAGCTTTTAACTCGCAATAATTTGCGACGTACGATCTCCGGCAATAAGGACCGAGACAACTAGACCATAGATCTAATGGCAAAGTGATATGAGTGATCTTGAGTGACGAAGAAGAATATAGACGCACAGCAATGATACCAGCCATGATGACAGGAACAACACATTTCATCATAAGGTCTGGCCGCAGAACGGACATGGCAGAAATGCCGACACCTGACTTGGCGGTTCCATAACTTTACATAGAAATTGTGAGTGCCAGCAGATACGCAGTTTGACTGTAACATACCTCGCTCCTATGCCTACCCATACAGCAACTCGTCAGTAACTACTTTCAGACACTCAAAGTGCTAGCAGAACGATATAACAAGAGGGCCCAAGAGGCGCTTACATGTAAAGACAATTGCGCTAGTGCAGCCCTAAAGGTTATATTGAGAATTCGTCTCTATCTAACGTAGAAAATAAATTCGACTGACAATTGCACTAAAGAAGGGAGCGTAGACAGGGCAAAGGTCGGAAGACATCGTTGAAGGAGGCGTAGAAAGCAGAGAATCCGTAAATGAGGACACGTACGTGACGACTTCAACACCGCCGAACAACCACTGGGATTTCCCGAAGCGGACTTTTAAACGGTGATGCGTCCAACGAGCCGGACTTCGATATCCTTTTTCTTAATCAAATCCATTGTATCTAGTCATTGTTCAACAATTACTCTCCTAGTTCCTCTTCTTCCGCAATTAGTTTCTCGACTTCCAGAGCCGCCATACAACCACTTCCAGCACTAGTGATGGCCTGTCGGTATCTCTTGTCTTGGACGTCACCAGCAGCAAATACACCCTTCACAGACGTCTGCGTGGTTCCGGGTACAGTGATAATGTACCCATCGGGGTCAGTCTGAAGTTGTGAGCGAACAAGACTGGTCGCGGGTTCATGGCCTGAAAAGGAACGATAAGGAATTTGGGCCATAGTTTGTAGAAAAGATGCTCGTACCAATGGCGTAGAACAGGCCGTTGACGGCAAGGTCCTTCTCTTCGCCTGTCACAACGTTCTTTATACGCAGGTTGTTGAGCAAGTCACCGTCACCCTGGCATTCAGTGGCCACAGTGTTCCACATAACTGTCTGTGGAGGTGTTCCAAATACATCAGGAACGACCGATCGTAAATCATTGTAAAAGGCATACAATTCTAGGATGGTTCAATAAACGCTTGGCCATGATCTTTGAGGCTCTGAGCTCGCCACGACGAACGAGGACGTAGACGTGAGATCCATACTTGGTGAGATCTAGAACTCTGGTAAGAGACAGATATCCAAACAAAAGATCTGTAGTACACACATGTAGCCTCTTCCGCAGCAGAGTCACCACCACCAATAACTGCCAAAGGCTTGTTTCTGTTGCCTGGCAGGTTCAGAATTGTGAACCTCAACGACAAACATGACGCACCGGAAGATGGGCACTGCACCATCACAGACTGCACACGCACTGATGCCACTCTGCCAGTATGTGTCTTCGCCTTTCAGACCCAGGCGCTTGGCACTCGCGCCGGTCGCGATGATGATCGTGTCGGCCGTCTCTGGCTCGCTGTCCTCCTGCATCTCGCGCCAGTAGCGGAACGGGCGCGCGGAGAGGTCGATCTTTGAGACTGTCTCCGTGATAATATTCGTTCCAAATCGCACAGATTGCTCGCGGAACTTGTCCATCAACTCGGGACCCAAGATTCCCGTCGGAAACCCGGGGAAGTTCTCAACTACGGACAATGATGAGTTAGGTTTAGATCTGACCGTAGTGCGATGTGAGGAGGGCTACCATCCGTCGTGGTTGTAAGTTGTCCTCCAGCAGCGAAGCCGTTAGCCATGAACCCTTCGAACATTACGGGGTTGAGGTTGGCGCGAGCAAGATAGATCGCGGCTGTGTGTCCAGCAGGACCGGAGCCAATAATGACCTGGTGCAGATTAAGCAGTCAGAATCATGAACAAGACATCGTAGCGAGCACGATGGACGTACGACTTTGGAGTGCATCTTGGAGCTCTTCTCGACAGTGTTGATGGGTGCCATGGTGAAATTTCTGTTGTGAACGATAGCTAAAGCAGGCAAAGGAGCAGCTTTAAGGGCTCTGTACAAGAACCTGTGCGACAGGATGGAGGGCACAAACGACAGGAGGGGCAGTTGATAATTTTTGAAAGCAGTTTGAATAAAAGTGATGACCTGTCACATGACCACACAAAAATTCCACTATGCACTCCGAGATTGGGTATTTATTGAGATAGATACATATAATGTTACAGACAATCAATAGCTACTTGCGACGCTGCCGACCCGACCGCCATCTACAAGCCATACAGCACCGTTCACATACGCGCCCGCCCGACTGGCTAAAAATAAGATTGCGCCAGCCATGTCCTTAGGCTGGTCAATGACGAGATCAAAAGCATCTCTATTCACAAAGCATACCTCTTCTGTACCAGGGCGCCGTAGTGGTATTGACTCGGATAGCCTTGTTGGGTCCAATTTGAAGTCTGACATCGGGTTTGTCGTCATCTCTTCAAACGCGCCAAGTCAGTTTGTAAGAGAAGCATAATCGGTATCAGAAAGAACCCGCGAGGAACTCACCGGTAGGCCAGACACCAGGGGCCAGAACGTTGCTTCTTATTCCCCAGGGCGCCAAGAGGTTGGCAAGAAGCTTTCCAAGATGCGTGCAGGCGACTTTGGAAAGCGTATAAGATGGCGAAAGGATCATAGGATCGAGACGGAACGAGCCCGAAGACGATACGACAAGAACTTGCGAAGAATGGTAAGGTGGTCGGGGGATCCCCGGCCCATTCGATACACAGAAACGCTGTTGTCGGACGTTACCCTGATGCAAGAGATCAAGAAAGGCTACTGTGGTGTAATACACGGCGGTGACGTTCGTAGCAAAAGTCTCTGCAAATTCTTCTGGGGACCCAGTGTCCCACAACGCACTCTGAAAAGCCTTGATACTTGGTATCGTGGGTCCGAACGCCGGTGAAGCAGGGGGTGACGGCGGGCCTGTGTATGATATTGGGTGCAGGGGCGAGGGTGATGGTAAAGGATGAGCGTAGAGGTTTCTCGCAATGCCGGCATTGTTGATAAGCAGGTCGACGTAACCATGTCTGGCCCTGATAGTGTCCACAAGTGCCAGTAAGCTTTCGCGGTTAGTCACGTCACATTGCAAGGGATGAAGGTTCCCAAATCTCTACGAAAATATATCTGGGTCAGTGCAGAGAACGTCAAAGAACCGGACTTGAGGCAAATATATATTATTTTGCCTAACGACTTACGTTATTCTCCCCTGCAGCCTTCTCTAACAGGTGAAGCCTCCGACCGACGATGTAAACTATCGCTCCGTTATGTTCGAGAGCCGTTGCCATCATCAACCCTATGCCTAGAGGTTAAATCATAGCACAAGGCGATGAGCCGACTCCAAATCTAAGTCTAAAATACAGAGTCATTCCTCACCGGTCGCGCCCCCCGTTATAACAACGACGAGACCATTCACATTGAAGAGGTTAGCCGAATCGAACGGGGTCGCAGAAAATGATGCCAGTGGATCGGGATCATCGAAGAGGGTGGTCGAAGCATTGGAAGGGGAAGGTATGCTAGAGTTCATCGTCTGGAACGGGTACCACACAAGCTGGCCAATGCAGAAAGGCCAAAAGTTCAATAGCTTGTTGAATGTTATGGTTTTTAAGTCGTCCACGTAGGGTCAACAGAGAGGAGTGTCTACAGAAGACGAGGCAGGCACCACCAATGATAAGTTTCAGGAATACTTATACATAAATCCTTCAGGAATGATGGGCTGATGAGTTACTTCGGGGCAGTTGCTGTCCATCCCTCCAGGTTCGAAAGAAACCAGGAACTGTCTAGTGTAATCTGCGTTTCTATGCCGAGCTCTTCTATTGCCACAGCACACCAGTACGTAGACAGTTTTCGAAAGCTAGAGCAAGGTCGTAACGGAACAGTCCTGGAACAGACTTCCAAAAGGGCAGGATAACGTACCATGTGACAGATCACATCGGGCGTTCAGTTCAACCTTTTACTGCGGATTTCTGCTTTGAAGCTGGCCTTGTGTGCTATCGTGAACTCGACTTGAGTTGTATTTGCGCACACACGCATCAACTATCCGCTTGGAGTCCTCTCATATATGCTGCAACTCAATGATAGGTTTACGTAGATGGTAAATCGGTAAACCGACAATTCTCACTGCTGACTTGAACTTGTCACGGGTCGTGCTTCTTTCCGTCATTGTTCACACAAAAAACCAAGAAATCATGATCGTGCTTTGACTATGAGCAAGTAGGACACTCACTCGTGCGACTACCCTCGGCCCAAAAGTCACGGTGGCCCGTAGTGTGCCACGTACTAGCCTCTCAGTTTGGGATGATCGATATGGAATATGTAGAACGTTGTTAATATACCCGAGGATAAGAACATGTACGACTGACCTCAATGTCTTTTGCGTCTTTCGCATCTGGTACTGTCTCAAAGAACGATTTGGACAGTTAATTTCGTCGATTATCCAATCAAATCAGGGCCAATGCAACGATACTTTACAAAGGACCTTTGTGGTGGACAATATGCTTCTGTATTATGTTAGAAAGACCTTTGACTTCCTCGGCATCGCGTGTCTTATTTCGTTGTGCTGTAGTATGATCCTCGGAGACGATATAAATGGTTTTCGTGCGAAGTCCTTGATTGCATTTTTCAATCGAAACCCACTAATCAATCTGACGGGATGTGATAAAAGTAAATGGACATAGAGATATGTATTTGAGATGATCCGTAAGTACACGTACACTACAGGCCATAAATGGTTATCTCTTCGCACTTCAATCAGTGATTCGGTTGCTATATGTTGCCTCAAGTCGAGACTTGACGTAGTCTCCTGCCGTTATCACTTCATACTTTGCTGGGTTGTCCGGCGAAATGCAGGTGGGGATGGGCTGAAAGTATGATTGAGAGGATGGTGTCGCGATCAGGCGCATTACACTCACATCCAACAGGACATCGTAATCTGTGCCGAAGAAGAGAGGTATCGAATAGCGCTCTTGCCCAGAACGATTGATTGCACGGTGGGGCGTTGACTTAAAGACGTCATCTTGATTGACAGTCATCTTCTAAGAATGTAGCCAACGATGTTCAGATGTCAGGATACTTACTTGTCCACCTAGCCAGTTGATCTCCGAGGCTACATATTTTCAACCAACGCTGGACGCGACATAGAGCGATGTGATGACGTACTTGACGACGATTGTCCCTGGTCGATGAGCAGCATCGATCCATTTTCCCGCGGCGTTCTTGACCTGAAGACCCCCTACACTGTCTTGCCACAGAAGTGTGAAGCACTAGTGGACAGAGACCCTGGTCAAACGCCATGCGTTCTGATACCCAGTAACTTACCTCATAACTAAAGGAGGATACAGATAACTGAAGGAAGATATGAGGATCGGATACTTACTCAGTGTGTTCGCCTATACCGATCTGGCGGTTTTCACTATCCTTCTTGGGAACCTGAGGCGGATAATGAAGGAGTCTCATGATTGCAGCTGGCCGGGTAGTCTGAATTTCGTTAGACCAATCATTCGTCGGCATGACCCGTAGCTAAAAACGGACTTTATCATCGAAGAAATCTTCCGCAAGGTCAAGGGATAGTGCAAAGAGAGAAAAGAGTACTCTTCCCAGTCTTATCGCATCATGACTACAGCAGAGTGTTGTAGAGAGCCGGTCAACGCAGAATAAGATACTAACTAGTAGGTTAGAACTGCTTCCCTAAATCCAGGAAGGGTTTCCGGCCACTTGTTAGTTCCCGACATGGCTCTGGGCGTGATTTTCTGAGCATTGAGAGGATCATCTTCCGTATAGGATGGGGAAGTTGTTAGCGGCTCCCAACCAATGTCAAATCCTTCATGTAGATCTCCGAGCCCTGCAGGATTGACATTTTCTTGCAACAGTGCAGTGTAACCTTTGAAGTTGGTACTCTTGCCAATATCAAGCTTTTCGGCTGCGTCTGTGATAGGCAGGCATGCGTAAGGGAAAATCCTACCTCCAACTTCGTCGCAAGATCTAGGGAGAAGAATCTCTTGCCGGCCTCGACAGCCCCAATGATGCTATCCTCGGAGATGCCGTGGTTGGTCACTCAAGGTTAATCAGAAAAAATGAGTTAGGTCGCCGTCCCCTATAGCAAGAGCTAGCATATGATGTGTTTAGTGACGACTTACGGTAGAAAAACCCAACCTGACCTCCGCGCACAGAGTCGAGTCTCAGTACAACAATGACAACATCAAAAGCAAGAAAGACGTCGTACATTAATAGAAGCATCTCTAACGAGTTTCGCGAGAGCACGCCGTTTAGACACATCATTGCTAGAGGCATCAGAAAAGTCTCTGTAACATGTGTGTATAATGAAACAAGACAATGAGCGACCATTAGTTTGTGGCCTCAAGCTTCAGAGTGGGTTACCAGGGTGCTAACATGACAGGTATATCTTCGAATATGCTTTCCATACGATGGTCTTGAGAAAGAGTGTCAGCATTGTTCGTGTGTGTCGGACACATATGTATGAGTGCAAGTTGAATGTGGTTCAAAAATTGACAAATGATCTGATAAAGATGACCGGTCCGAAATTCCGACTTGAATTAACTGCTACCGTACGGACAGTTCTGCTACATGGTTATGAGGGATCATTATATGTATACAAAGTCCAATGCCATTTCCTTGAGTTTTGCTATTGTGATCTATGCATATGTAGATTTGACGGATCTTAATCCGCGAATACGCGTCTAATGCTTGTCTACACCTGCAAGGTCCCTCGCGAAGTGGAAGAAATCAACGCTTGAGGCATTGACTCCATATTTATAGATCTAGAAGGCACAATTACGAATAGTGAGACTAAAACATACAATAAACTATCAGAAAGGACTTACGAAACGTGACGCAACATAACTTGAGAAGAGAGCCTTCTGATATGGCACTGGCAACCTCTGCAAGAGCGAGTCCAATCCGATCTCCTTGACAAGTGTGTCAGGAATCGCACGGGCCATCACTCCCCGCTTGCTCGGCTCATCGTCAAATAGATCCGAGGCCTCCAGCTCGGCCTGAAGGTTATTGAGCGTTGACGAAAGCTCATCAGAGATAGTTGTGCGAGCTTTAGCGCCATTGAGTCTGGCATGCTCGCGCCAGATGCACTGGAATTCTGCCGCCGCATTCTCAGAAATCTTATCCTGCACGTCGCGGACATAGCTCTTGTAGAATTCCGAAGGTTGGCCATCCTTGAAGACCATGAGATTGATGTACTCGTCGGTGGAAAGTGCAAGCCCAGCGAGGACTTCTAAAGAAGAGCTGGTAACTCCACCTTTATTTGCGCTGGAGTCTTTGAACAAGATGACTTTGCGCTTTTCGAGGTGGAGACGTGCTTGTTGGGTGAGGAACAGGTTGGCTCCCTCCACGATGTACTTGAAGTGGGGCTTGCCCTCTGAGTCAACTAACGCAGAAACATTCGATATATTCACGGCCTCGGGTCTACAATGAAATTCAGTCAATGTTCAACGAAACTTGAGCAATTCACACAAACCGGCCACCACAAGGTACGAAAATGTCGGCCTTGAATCGTAAATGAGCGCCATTCCGGAAGTCAGTGCCATCGATGACAACTTCGCCAGCTAAAGATAGAGGTATTCAAGTACTCAAACATGTCTCCCCTCATATACGAAAGCGACGTACAAGGTAATTTAACATCTTGATCCTCAATCCTGACCAGATAACCATCCTTACTCAACTTTGAAAGATCAAAGTTGCTAACTGGCACGCGGAGATGGGCTAGACGAACGAGTTCATCACGATTGAGACCTGCAGGATCTGCGAGAACACCGCTGCCGTCAATGATCGCCACCGTTTTGTCGCTTGAGAGCAAAATCTCATCTACACGAGATGATAAGTACTTGTATATAACCTTCATACATGAAACTTACTTGATCCTAAATCACCGTCTAGATGAAACACACGGAAAAAAATTCTCAAAGACGATATCACACAAGAAGCGATCGTACGTACCGGGGCCTCCGGTCTGCATTTTCGTGACGTTCTTCTCCTGAAGCCCGAGTTGCTTATAGATGCCTAGCACATATTGCCGGATAGACCGCGAAGTCATACCATACGTATCGTGTGGAATTCCACCCAGTTTTGCTGCACTCTTCCCAGTAGTGAATGACTTCCACCAAGTCTCTGCACCACGTTCACGCGCATGCACTAAGTCAGTTATGGTCGCGTCAGATGGATTGAATGAAATTCAAAAGGAATAAAAGAAACGCACGTGCGGCCCAATCCATCATGTCCGCGGTACCCTCGTCCGGCCCCAAGAACAGGATCTCAGGCTTACCATACAAGTCTACCAGTCGCTCTTTGATACCAGGCGTTTGGCCTGGGATGAGTAGATCGATGACCGCCTACAATCGTCAGGTACGTTTGACCGATATACACGTCAACCTTGTACGTACATCGACATACTTCTCAAAGCAGCGTCTGGGATTTGCGCCAAGTCTGTGGTTGGATGTGAGCAGATAGATGGCCAGGACGCTGTGTTGACGACGAACGAGGGTAATATGGTGCCTTTGGCACCACCTTCAGGAATATCCTTGTTCTTCAGATTCTGAGTCGCAGCAAGATTGTAGTTTTCATCAAAGAGCATCCTCTGGTTGATAGAGTAGTTCCTAAGAATAATCAGGTTAGATGAAGATTCGTGGGATGAGGAACACGTTACTCTTTGTTGCGAGACATGACGAGGCGGATACCACCACGGGCGACATCCCGGAAACGGATATGAAAGCCTCGGAAATCGTTTCCTGTGCGAATAGTGAGAAGATGGTGGCAGTGAAGCAACAAGCAACTTACCGATAACGAAGAACATGCCAAAAGGTTTTTTGGGATATTCAATCTCAGGCAAGAAACCTGGAGCAAGACGGAATGAAAGCGCGACCTTTGTTGGCTGGTAGAAATTGGTCTTAAGAACGTGCCTAACAGTGTATCATTGTCGCAATATGCTATTGAAAGGAAGAGTATGGACTAACTTGTTGAAGATCAAAAAACTCTCAAGAACTTGAAGCTCGTGCTTGTTGTGTACAGTGCGGCGGAGCTTATCGTAAAGCTCTTCATCAGTAAGCGGCTGCGTGGTCTGCAGGCGCTGGTATGACAACGTTGGCCTAGACTTTCTCAGTTTCACGACATAAGAAGCAGAGGAAGATCCTTCCTTACATCAACTGTGAGGCGTCATCCGCACCAGGATAGTGGGACATTGCGAAATTCACATAAAGAAGGCGGATCTGCACAAGACCAACGCGTTGAGAATCGCGGGGGCTAGACCATTACTGTGTGATACAGGGGACATACTAATTCGGGATATGCGTGGATGACCTGTGCGATACTCTCGCGCGTAAATGTCTCCTCGCGGAAGCGGCGCTTGATGTCATTGAGGACTTCGGCATGGACAGGATCGTTCTCGTTCAGGACGTTCTTGAGATGGAGGTATGCTGTCCCCAGGCGATTACAGAAATGCTGTGCAAAGATCCACCCGCAATCTGTGTCAGATAAATCTTGTTAGCGAGTGTATCTGGGAAAGGAACGGGTTCCAACTGACAGGCATAGGTTGCTTCTTGTACCGCGTGACCACCAAGGGCCTTGGGTAGGAAGAATGGGTTGTCAGGCAAGCAAAAAAGAAGGGAAGCCTCCTTCATAACTTGGAAAATGGAGTGCTCGATGGGCGGAGCATTTGCACCTGGAAGAGGGTTCAAGTAGAGGGAGATAATCGTAATACCGTTTGAGAATTGCTCTAGAAAGCCACACTATTATTTAAAATCCGAGATCTGAAGAGTTATGACGTACCAACATATTTGCGCGCGGAGTAGAGGGAATAGAAATGGTAAAGGTTGGAAAGAGCGCTAATAAGCGAGCGTCAAGTCATATTTTAGCAGTGGACATTAACAACGAACCTGAAGAATTTGGAAGTCCCGCCCATCTTGTACCCGATGACAAGTCGGCGCTCACGCTCGCCTTCGACTTCAAAGACCTCGATGACGGGTCCGTAACGCCTCTCAACGTTCCACATGATTTTTTGGTAAATTTCAAGGGTATTTTGGGTAGCCTTCTCCAGGAAGACGGCATCAGAGACGGTTCGGATGTCCGTCTTCTGGCCATTAGCGGGAGCGGTGTATGAAGGCAATTTGCACTTGGTCACGAAGTAGCAACGCAGCTGCTGAGAAGCCGTCGAAGAGATGGAGCCTGCTGAACGGAACGTTTCAAGGCGGAAGGCGTTCTCGGGAGTGGAATGGTCCAGAAATTGTTCATCGATTCTGGAAAGATATTAAGGAAGGTCGGAAAGTAGACAATGAAACTTGAACGTGCCTTGCTTCACAGGTCGAACCTGGGCCCTCAGTGACAGTCAAGCCAGGAGGACTAGTATGGATGAATGTTGCGCCATTCTCGTCGAATTTTTCGAGATCGATTACCAGTTTGCTCGGGTCGTGTTTGGTATATGCTAGGATCTTGGCACCAAACAGCGCGATGATATGATCGGAGATCACAGCGCGACTTTCATTCTGGAAATACGTGTCGTCGATGCCTAGGTTGGTGTAGAACCAGTTGACTTCGTTGGCCACGAGTTCGCGTGGAATGAAGCCCTGGGAACGAAAAGAATGATGTCAGAAAGATGGCAGTGATGGGACGGCGCTAAGCGAGAGGACCTTGGTGGCAACATCTTGCTCAACGAGGGTGCGCTGCTCTTCCTTGCCCTTGAATACTGGGGTTGTGTAACCTGGCAAGTTCTTGATTCTGTTCAACGAAGCATCACTGAGATTACGCGCAGACGATGGTCGCAAGGCTGCAAGGATATTGGGATCCAGATGGGGTGGATTTCCTGAGATTGGTGTGGACATTGTCGACGACGGTGAGGTGATGAATATCGATGAATGTTCTGTTGTGAGTGTACTTTATAAATGTGATGCTTACGTATAATTCATAGAGGATTACAAGTTCCGAGTAAGTTGGGGATAAGCATCAACTCTGTCCTCGCTAACGGAACATGGATCATCGCGTGACATCTGAGCTCTTTGACAAAGGCTCCAGCCAACAGATACCAAGTGTACTGAGCAGTCTTGCGCACACTAAAGCCACAACTGAGGCAACCATCTGGGTTACATAGGACAAGCAAACCCTACAAATCGGATGCCAAAATTTTTAGAGCTCTGGACTCAAAAACGTTAAAACTGACTGAATAGACCTCTTTTCCTTAGTCTGAAAAGTACCACTATTCCACATTTGGCCACTCCAAAAAGCTAGTCAGGCATTCTCGCTGACCGGAGTGCAGAGCTAACCAAATTTTTGGCATTTGCCGACTCAATCTCTGACTGTACAAAGACTCCACATATCTAGACACCTTGCGAACTGGCGTAAGATTTTTTTCAGAGTGCAATCTCTCAGAAACCCATTTGTAGGCTTGCTTATCCTCGACAAGGCATTATGCTGTAGGTTGTTCAACGAAAGCTTCAATTGCGTGGAAACCAAAGCCCTGTAGGATACAAATCCTCGTAGATAGATAAATATAAAAATGCTCAACAACCCGCTATTCTCGCACTTTTTCGAGTTCCAGTTGACCCTCTACCGCCAGTCCCGTCGATTCTCCCACCTCCATTGAGCAAACTCATAAGCCTCTTGGTCTCTGCCTGCTGTTTTGGATCTTCATACGTGACCCGTATACAGTTCTCCTCTACCTTGCCAGCGTCAAGAGTATCCAACGGATCCTCGTATGGCTCGAACGGCCGCACAGAATCATCATAATTAGGTATTGGCACATCAACCAATTGCATCTGCGCAATCGATGTCTGCCGTGATGGTGGTCTAGTAGAGCGTTGTGGACGCTGTCGTTTGCCTGGCCTATTACTTTTCTGCACAGGCTCTGGTCTGTCATCTCCTGAAGTCCGTTTGCCTAAAAGGGTAGTAATATTATCTTCCAGCGCTTTGGCTATATCCAAAGGTATTCGTGTGGGTGACTCTGTCGGTATTTGCTCATGAGGGTGCAATTGGGGTTGGGCCTTGCGATGGGCCTTGAGCGGCGAGGGGGAGCGGGACGACGGAACTCTCGCCTGTTTACGCTCATGCTCAATTTCAAGTTGAGTCGGTCTACGGGCTAGAGCAATGCGTCCGGAGTATTTGGGATGGGCGTTGTGGTGATGAGGCGTATGGTGTATAACAGGTGTCGAGCGTGTCCGCGATGGAGTGCTGGGGTATTTGTACGCGCCACCGACGAGTACTCCGGTGGGCTTGCCAAAGGAGACGACTTCAGAACGGGCTTGAGAATGTGTAGGTGTTGTTGAGTTTCGCTGGGTAGAGGTGGCCAATATATTGTCCGGTTCGAACATCGGCATTGCTTCCAAGGGAGTTCGTCGTGGTGATACACTGGGCGGCCTAGTTTGAGGAACTTGGTTTGACTGATCAGAGATATCATCAGGTGATTGACCTGGTAAATGAGATACGATTAGTTAGATGTTCAACGAAGAGGGGAAAAAACTCACCCGCAACGTCTTTGGACACAGTCTCAATAATAACAAGCTCCTTAACAGGCAAACTCTCTTTACCCCGATCAAGGACTTGAATCTTGTTCATATTATCAACAAGATCAATATCCATGATGTTTTCTTGCTTAGCTGAACCAGCTGTTTGGGTAAGAGGGACCGCAAATTCAGAGATAGGTGGGATAACACCAGTAGTGGCAATATGCGCTAACCATTGCACAGTCACGACAGGTGTGCCCCAATCCTGTGCCTTGTCGAATTTGAGTCCGGTGCAAGACGGACACAGCAGATGAGTTGACTTTTTCGAGAACGACTGCTCTAATTTGATTCCTGTATGATAATCACTTTGTGACCTTGCAAAGAAGCTCAAAAGCACAAAGTCATACCTAGTGCCCGCAAAAGTCTCGTAATCCACGTAGCCTCTGCTTGATCCAAACCCGAGAAGCTCAATCGAATGGCTTCTGCTCCTATGTGGGAGTATTAGCTGAAGGAAAGTAAAGAAGCAAGAAATATATGACCTGGAACAGGAGCTGGAATGCTCAAAGGGATAAAAGTGATGTGGTCTTCTGGTGGACAGACGCGTTCTTGAAAGACGCAACGCTCTAACCAACATTCTGTCCGATATTTACTACGCAGGGTCTCGTCAGCTTCTTGCATGTACAATTTGCTACCGCTGTTACAGAATAGGTCCAGGTCAGGAGTAAAGAAAGACTTGAGAGACAACTCACCTGACCAATCGGACAACAATGTAGTCCACGTCCTCATCTTCTAAACCAAACAACATCCGACCGCCATTCTCCTCGATTGCTGCGCGCACTGAAGTTGACTTAGCTTCACCCAAGGCAGAAAATTTGAGGCCAGCAAATATGCCTGTGGAATTCGCGGCCACAGAAGTCGAACTTTCACCATTGACATCACACTCGCGTACCGGCCGCGCAGAAGCCATAAAGGATCCACCATTGGCTGTGGTATCCATGATCGATACAGTCCGTGTGCGCCTGAAAGGCTGGCGCCGCGAAGAGGGCGCTGTTTCAGGACGGGCGGGAGCAAAGGAGTTCGCGCGTCGAAACTGCGAGATCACGCTCCCCTCTCCCTTTCTTCCCTCCGGTAGAGGCGATGGCGGCCGTGGCACGGACGGTCGTGACACTTTGGACGGACTCTTAATAAGTCCACCATCCGATATTTCGTAACCACGTCGGCAGAGAAGACTACTCCAAAGTTGAAGTGTCGCTTCAGGTAAACGCTTGACATTGGCGAGTTCTTCCTCTGACTCATCTTGAGCTTCCTCAGGCTGGTCTGAGGGAGCAGCTGAGGTTGGCGGGGGTGAAGTGGGTGTTGCTTCTTCTTGAGGGGATTTGCGCTCTGGCCGGGGCCTTCGAACTTGATATTTTTCTTCATCAAATCTACCTGCCAAGCGAGTCAATGGAGGAAAGCCGTGCAGCGTTGAGTGCTGACCTCCGAACTCTAACGAGTCCCAGAACCATTCCTCCCATACAAGATGAACATTGGCTTCACCCCTGCTGTTGAATTTCTCTGCATATTTCATCTTGTCTGTCTCTTGTTCCCCAGAGCAGAGCAAATGCGTTACCCTTACAGGCCGCTCAAGATTCTTCAGGTAGACACCGCCATGTTCTGTGACCAGCTTGTTGATCTGGGTCCGCCGGACGATTTCATCAATGCCGGAAGGACAAATCACTACGCCAGAGAATATTGGGAGACGATAGTTCGCAACTTCCTGGGCAAAGTTAGTTTCGTTCAAATACAATGTAGATTCTTGCGCACATTTTCCATTTCAACGTCATCTCCCCGCAACCATATCTGATAACTATCAGAAATCCAAGAGGGGTGCAAAATAGGTATTTTCCTCTCAAGCGCACACTAGACAGAAATAAATGTGTTGTCCAAAAATCAGGATTATATATTCACCTGATACTTGGCACCCCCATGGTCCACTGCTACCAAATGAGTGACACGGTCGGTAAAGGCACTCGTCGTAGTAGCCCCAAGTTCTACCGCTTGTTTAAATATTGTCGGCTGCTTAAAATATTGATTGAAGATATGAAGATATTTAACAACCACGCACCTTATCAAACGCTCCCGTCGCACAGAGCACCACTTTCCTAAATGGACGTGGACAGAGATCCACGGCAATAGTATCATCGCTTCCTAACTGACTTTCTTCCGCCCAAATGGTGTCGTCACGTCGTAAACGCCCCAGTATTGCACCTTCTTGTGCTGGACGAAGTTTGACATTTGGGACCTGTATATCTTTTCTATAGAGTTACAAAGAAGCAAGAGCAGCCTGTTTACCTTGGTAGATTTGTTGCTCCTACGTCTCATGTAGAGCTTGTGTGTGAAAGATAGAGTGTGTATAAATGGCAGCAGATTTCGCGAATCGGCCAACCCTAATCTTGTCACGTGAATCGTCTCTCAGAGCATCCCTGTCCACGGAAAACGCGCCTATAGTCTGATTGCGCTATGGCGTCGCGTACAGTATGATACCATTTATGTGCATTATAGCTACCTCTAGAGTATGTTCAAGTCATAGGCCATTTTTGGCACATCTATGGTGAAAATGCATCCCTAATTTTTGCTCATGCAACCTCCTCACAAATGACCTAAATTGTGTTGTGATTCTGCTGACAAGCATCTGACACAGTCTGAAGGGATCCATCTTTCTTCAAGATCCACAGTAATGGCGCAGCTTGGTCAGCTGCACAGGGTTTCCACCACTGGGCCCACATACTGGTCTGTCCTCATGATTGCTCCTGCAGTGACTTTGGGTATTGTGGCATGAAGTGGTGGTAGCATTTAGTTTTAGTGATGAGATCAATCTCATAAGTAACCTCACACCAGGGCACTGATTCGACCAAAAAACAAAGTATAGATTTTCATTTGTTTTCTGGCAGATTATCGGGTATGATATATGACCCCTTTGGATTTTCCTTTAAAACCACCTGGTGGTGCCAAAAATGCATGGCTTATCAGAGATTGTATGTTATGAGAACTATCGGTTTAGACGTATAGAAGGGTAAAGAGTTGGAAGGCAATTTTTGGACTCGACAGTAAGCTTTCTACGAGACTCAAGATGCTGAAATTCTTCGAGGTTAAGTTGTGCACCCTTGCTGTCCAAAATTCTCAGACTTTGTTTACATATGTATTGATTAATAGCACTAAATTTTGAACTGTGCAATCAACAGCATTCTGGCCTTGATGTCTCGAGATGAAATTGATCCCAGGAGACTGGTGGGCGTGCATGCAGAACGGGTAACGAATGTCTCTAGCACGGATTACCCTGGGCACTATCATGGAGAAGACAACTCCTGGAATCTAGAAACATTTGTAAAGGTGCGCCGCAAAGCTCTTCCAACTCGTACAGTTGTTGACGGAAAATCTCTTTTGCAAGGGTAGAACTTGAAAGTTAGCGTCCAGAGGATATCCCAACGCTCAATAGATTTTGACCTGGTGGGGGTGGATGCCTCAATCGCGAATGCTTTTCGTCGGATCTTGATGGCAGAGGTGTGCTGGGGTCCTTTTGACGACCGAAAACGCATTGCTCACTCAAAACAGGTACCAACAGTTGCTATCGAGAATGTATATGTCTGGAACAACACCAGTGTCATTCAGGACGAAGTACTTGCGCATCGCATTGGCCTCGTTCCTCTGAATATTGACCCGGCGCGGATGAGCATGCGGGGGAGTACGTTTTTCAATATCTTGGTTATCGAAAACGTGTTTACAGAAAAACTAGCTGATGAAGAGTTCACGGACCGCAACACGGTCGTGTTCAACCTAAGTATTCTGTGCGAAAAAAACAATGACGCCCCGAAAGACAGCACAGAGCCATCTGAAATCTACAAAAACCACGAGCTCCTCTCTTCCCATCTTCAATGGGTGCCAGCAGGTGAACAAAGCGATGTCTTTGCCGACCATCCGCCAGCACCGACCAACCCGAATATCGTCCTGGCCAAGCTAAGACCAGGCCAAGCGGTAGAAATGGAGTTGCACGCTGTGAAAGGGGTCGGCAAGGATCATGCAAAGTTCAGTCCAGTCGGTCTGTCCTTCTCTCTACCCATCTCTTGTGGACTGTGTTCCTCATTTACTTGCTTAGCCACTGCTTCCTACCGCCTTCTACCTCATATAAGAATAAAAAAGCGGATTCCGCCACATCTGGCTGAAAAATTCCAACAATGTTTCGCACCTGGCGTTGTTAATATCCATCCGCGAACAAAAGAAGTTTCTATTGATGAATATAATGTGCGCAAGGACACTGTCAGCCGTGAGGTGTTGCGGCACCCTGAGTTCTCGGATTCGGTGGAGCTGAGTCGCGTACGAGATCACTTCCTATGTGCGTTGACTCTTCTCCGTGATAATGAGAGTTTCCTTAATGTGAATTGACTTCTTTCAGTTAACATTGAATCAGAAGGACCGTACGCTCCCGAACGTCTTTTGCTCGAAGCAATCAAAATCATGCGAGAGAAGATTTCTGTTCTCCGAAAGGCCGCGGACTCTCTACTTGTTGGAGACTCTCCAGACGACATCGACGTACAAATGTCCGAGGTGTAACAGATATATTCTATGTCTCCGATCTATTCAATAAATTGGAGTGGGAACACTTCTGCTGTTGCTACTGTGAAATATTTATCTTCAACGTCTTGTCTGCTCGTATTCCCAGAAGCATTCTAAATTTTCCTGCTCACACTTGAAGACACAAACTACTTAATACTCTCATCGACTCGTCGCGTGAGTTCATCTGAACAAAGTATATATCTTGTGTATGTAGGACATTAAGACAATGACTAATCAAGCGAATAACAGAGCTACTCCTCCGATGGTCACAGCGAACAACAATGTCAATATGCAGTTAGTTTCTGCCGTTGTACTCGCTCCATTTCCAGAGGTGGTGGTCCCTGATGTACTGTCATTGTTGTTGGTACTGCTGTACACACGAACAGAGGCAATCTCGAAGTACGCTGTAGCATAATTCGAGCCATTACCGACGACGTAATCAGGGTAGCAGGTACCAGAGCATGTCTGTGAGAAAATAGAGGGATTGCCAGCAAAATCTTTATAACAGGCCAGGTACAAGGTCAGCACCCCAAGAAAGAGGCAAATTGATAGAAGAACCACATACCACCGCAGAGAGTAATGTCAAAGATCAAATTCTGAGGTTCGAAAAACTGGTTCATATTGCAACTTGTTGATGGCCAGTTGCCAGAGGGAGTACCGAGCATGGAGGTGTCAATAGAACCATTGCCGGAGGTAAAAGATACGGGAACTTTTGATCTTGGGATAAACCACACTCTGAAAAAAGCTGTCAGACAATCAGGCTAAAGATAACGGGGCCAAGATGACACCAGTGAAGAAAGACGGTGACCTACGAGATACCTGTCGTCGCGTATTCAGTCACGTATACACCTCCTCCTCCTGCAGCGAAGCCTTGACCATATGAAGTCGTAAGAGTGTCAATCACAATACATCCTGAATTGTTGTTTGCGAGATGTGAACAGTCTCCGCTGTTTTCCTTTGAGGTAGAAACCAGGCTTGGGTTGGTAGAAGTGCAGCCAGGTAGGGTGTGAAGACCCA
Organism: Termitomyces sp. T70a; assembly: GCA_017657195.1. Taxonomy (NCBI): domain Eukaryota; kingdom Fungi; phylum Basidiomycota; class Agaricomycetes; order Agaricales; family Lyophyllaceae; genus Termitomyces; species Termitomyces sp. T70a. Next base: position 26,909 of record JAGGAT010000435.1, read on the forward strand.
TCTGGTTTTGAGTAACTAAATTTACACCTTCTAGGGTATCAATTTCGCTGGATGAGACGCGGTCAATGTGCCTTGGACACAAATAAACCCAATCATATACTTACCCTCCTGTTGGCCAATCTGGTGCTTGAGACCACCTGAGGACCACAATCTATAATTAGAATATTTTCTGGGATGAAAATAAGGAATACCATGCAGGCCAAACAGAACACTTTGCGTGCATCAGCTAACAATAGCTCGTCTCACAAAGCGACTTACTCCGAAGGGTATATGGAATAAATCTGCTACCCAAACAGTTCCCAACCCGTAACGTTCATTAGTAGTGATGCGGACAGTGTTCCGCTTCTCGTTGAAAGGTACTGTAGACGTGTTGTCGACCTTGATTATTGCGTGATTGGTAGAAGGATCGACGAAGGCAAGCTTCGAGGAAGCTGCCTCAGAGGCTGATACAAAACTAGACAAACTTAAGGTACTCTCCTTTGCCCAAAATGCCAAAGATACCTACATTACATCTCCATTCGTCAGGTTATCGACTGTTCAAAAGTCACTCTAGGGCATGTATGTTGAGAAATACTTGGACTTGCAATGATCAAAAAACGTCCATTCATCGAAAAAAGTTGGACCCGAGTATTCCTTTAGAAGACTGTAACTGGTCGCAGCAGTAGGGGTGATGACTGAGACAACAGCTAGAAGTATCGCTGAAACGGAAGCGGTAAAGATCTTCATCCGAGGGAGAACGAACGGTGAACCGTGGGTGGTGGGGAAGAACAATGGTCACTGCGTGTCGGCAAGAACTTTTAAATACAACAAATATAGAGCGACTATATCAAGCGACGTGCCGTTGCAATACAGCTAGGCGACCGACCATCAATTATGGCGGATGCTTTTCTAGCCGTTTTTCCTCACGGCACCAAGCAGGTATCAAAATCAATTTTGTCATGGTCAACAATCAGGCCGGCTTGCAGACAACAGTGTGATATTTTCGTTTCCATGACATGACAGGAAGAGGTTACACGCTGTTCGGTCAATGACTCAGCTGCGGAAGGACGGACACCACGTGTTTCGCTTTATCTATATATCTTGTTACAATAGCTCTATAGTAGCTTGCCGGCAGTACAGTTGCGGCATGGTGCCATACTAGTTCGGGGAATGTTGGCCGAGAACAGTAGGGCTCGAGGTTTCAGTTTTTCTTTTTCGTGCAAGGCTCGCACTCTCACCGCCATCGTCTTTGCACTGGTGAGCGCTCTGTCGCTCTACCACCGTCAGCTTATAGGTTTTGTCCTTTGCAGAGTAGTGATTACCATCGCAGTCTATAGCGTTCGTTCTCCCAATCATCACTCCTTGCAAAGTATGACACCTACCGTTTCGATGTGTTTGCGAGCTCATGTATTACCGCAAATTCATCTTAGTTTCAGAAAGAACTTTTTTTTTTCGTGAACCCTCCCTACGCTCCCTGTTCTTTGAATTTAGTCTTTATATTTATAGGCTCTAGTAAACTGTCCCAAAAAATTTGGAAGGTCGCCTCGGCGGCCGATACGCGCTAAAACTATTACAAACAATTTCTATGCGACGAGTTGATCGCGAAGAGGCTGCTTGACATAGATTATTGTCTCAAAAAATTCTCAGGAACTCCCATTATTCTGATATTTTGACGTCGACAAAATCCTCAGCGCTCAGCACTCTGAAAATTTGTGCCAAAAAAAGCTCAAATCGTGTCAAGCAGCTGCAGTAAATGACTTGAGATTTCTTATAGACTTATATCACAATTGTCAGTATTTCACTGCTCACCCGCCTTATCTCCAGCACAGGTTTCTCGTAACGATCCTCCGAACAAAGTATACAAAATGCCTATTGGCATTCGTATCACATGAGACATGTTCACGCGAGTTTCATTTGAGCATATCCGCAAGGCAGGCTCCAGACTCAGACTGAACATACTGCCATGACAAACGATGTGTCGGAAATTTATCTGTGGGCCTCTTAACTATTAACCACCATGTGGTTCATGCAAATTCTTGCAAACAAAGCGGGCAGGTAAAACTGTCCCGCTACTCCTCAACGGGAGTATACACCGAAAGGCGTACTAGCACCGAAAGGTGCCTCAACACCGAAAGGTGTCCAAGCACCGAAAGGTGTGGTCATGGCCCCCCCCCCCCCCACCCAGCACTTTGAGAAGACTCCCCAAACAGTCTCTGCACCGGCTCCGAGCCCACACTTGCGTACTGCCACGTCACCGGATAATAATGGCACTCTGCCATAAATTTTCAAATTTCAAAGCCAGAAATTAAAAGAGGGCGCGAAGTAAGAGGAGAACGCCGGAGTCAACGCCCCGCTCCCCAGACATAACGCGGAGCAGTGCTCTTTGCCATATGAGCTAAGTATCAACAGAATAAACACTTCATCTACTCACTCCTAACGCCGAGGGAATGGAGTAAGAGTCAATGTGTTGCAGAGCAAGCGAAACACGCAAGGCAAATATCGTGACTCAGGGATGAGAGTAATGAATGATGGATCGTGAATATAGAGATGGTTAAAGACCGCAATACAACAACCCTATAGCCCTCAACAAACCCATATTATGCCCCAAACGCTCTCTGAGGAACCTGCCCCATCTCCGGTCCACGAGCCGCAGGAGGAGTCCTTAGAGCAACCCAACGCACCTGTCGACATGCATATAGACCAGCAAATCGCTCCCCAGCAACTGGAAAGCTCCCCCTATGCTGGTGGTATAACGAGTCCACAAGGCGTGGCCCAGGCAAGCCTGGACACCAACGGGGATCTCAACTTCCCCCCGCTACCATCTAAACCAGCAACCATAGAGAGCATAGCTACAAAACCGCGTCTAGGTCGTATTAGGCTGACCTTAGGAGGGAAGCGTCCCGGTGTGGTTGACAATGCCAAACGGACACAACCACCCAGCCCCATGAAGGAGAGAACCCCTAAAAGACATACCTCTGCAGTATTCCCCCCGATAGGCACCCTGACTCACCTCACAGTTCAACCACCTCAGGCTAGCGACTCCACCCCTACCCCTCCCCCCTGCTCCCAACCAATCTTCACCTTTGGCAGGGGCCTAGGTAATAACGGAAATGGAGCCATGTTAACAAACTCCACACAATACGTTGCCGCCAGGAACGATTTAGAAGTTGACAACGACTTCCAGGAGATAAGCACCACTGCGGTCGAGAATTCAGCATGGGATGACATAATAGTGGACT
>JAGGAT010000436.1:0-30097 GCA_017657195.1 Termitomyces sp. T70a
CTTATATAGTAATTACATAATAGCTAAGTAAAATAATAACTATAAAGTAATAATACTGTATTCTAGTGCTGTAACGGGCACGATCCATTACACATGCATGGCCATTGGATGCTGCCTATAATGGTCTGATCATGTGCACTAAGGTGACTTTCCTTTCCATGACCTATATCCATGACCTGTTCATGTGCCATACTGTATGGTTGGTGTGGCCTAGCCCCAATGAAGGTTTACCATTGTAACACCTTGCTTGTTTGCTTTAGTCCAGGCAGTTTGCAATACTTTAAAGTGCACCTCTATATTTCTTCAATAAATGTATTTGATTGGGTGCAGGTAGTCCTCAACATTAGACAAGGCTGAGGTTACTCTTGGCATCATGGAGGTCAATGAACAACCATCAGGCTTCTACAACACTCCCATCCAGCTTGATTCTTGCATTAACAGGGTTCACTACATTTAAGCATGACTATACTACAGGCATATGTTGGGGGTGGTGCTAATATCATGCAAGAGGTTGTGCACACCTTTTTGCCTCATCAGCTGCCATTTCAATGGAGAGCACACTGGAGTGCCAAGGTGGAGTATCTCTCCTATAGATATCTATAAATAACTCTGCCAAGGGCAGCTTTGATCAGGATCTTGAAATCCCACCAGTTTGAGCTGTCAAACTTCTCAACCAATGGCAATAAGAACAGGCAAAGGTTTTGGATCATTGGATCAAGTTCAGTCATAATGTTTGGGCTCAGGTGAGTCTGGAGTCAAAAGGAAATTTTCTGAGTATTCTGCAATGAGTGGCATGGACCCTATAACCTATTGGACAATGGAGACTCAGTATAATGCCAAGGCTATATTAGTATATGTACCTATTAGACAATAGACTAGGATGTATAGAAGTAAAAGTGATGATACTGCAGATTTGATACACACCTCAGTCTAATGCGAGAAAGACAGAGGTGTGTCTCCCCGGATTCAATCGTCTACCCAATGTCATATATAGTTCTTTCGCTTCCAAACTCCACGTCCGACTTCCATGCTAATTAGTGTCACGCGCCTCGCATGCGCAGACTATGCGTCGTGCGATTCTTCTCCAACAGGAAGGTAATATAGTACTTAGCCTGACTTCTTGATGGAGAGGAGGATCGTTTCAGCGTTCTTTAGCCTCAAAGATCCGCACTAAATCGAAACCTTGATTTCTACACATGACTAATCGAAGATATGAATATTAATGCCGCTTAACTTTAATACGTTTACTATCTCCGCCGCATTGGTATGGTTTGATGCACGGTACATCTCTTTGAGCTAATGTAGACGTTGATTACTCACATGCATTCTATCTCGGCTTATAAGTTCCCCAGACCAGACCGTAATGGATATAAGACATATCCGGAAAGTTCGTAAATAGATAAGAGGGATCACTTTATGAGTGTCGTAATGGTACAAGAGGTTCCATCGAATCGCATTCCACAGCCCTTATAGTTCTTTTGTGATATCTTTTGCTGAACTGATATTTCCTGCCCGTGGTCGACGCTCTCCCCGACAGATCTGCGGAAGAGATTTAGAGTAAGTATAAGTAGGCATTAATGTTAGTCCTGGTTTATCTTCCACTCCCCAGCTTTCCTGATATGTCGATCATGGACGAATCTATCCAAAGCGCACGAGCTAAGTGAGTATCTTCAAAGATGTTGTTCCACCCTTTACATATATCTATTCTTTCTAGTTTCGTAAAAGGCTGTATCCAATATGCTAGCATCGGTGAGTCAAATGATCCAACTCTCATTAGAAACATTATAGGTTCAATTTTAATGACTACAGCCCTGATATACTATGATTATATGTTAACACTGCGACTCGAGGTGACAAACATGTGGCATTCCAAATTCAAGATCTCTACGCTGCTCTACATTTTTACACGTTATGCACTGGTGGCAAACGTCCTCTATCTGTTGGCAATCTCTTCAAAATTACCAAAGGTATACATAAGTTCATAGGAGCGTAGTCACATCCTGACCCGTCCACAGTATGTACAGATTGATATTGATACTCTCTTCAACTCGCATCATAACTAGTTGTGATTTGTGGTATCGTGTAATTGGTCTATTATCGGTGTTCGGGCGGGCCTCGGTCGTCTGTAGCTATACCTGATACCTGATGCCAGAAAGATCAGCTGATATCATACAGTTGTTTTTTCCCTGAGGACATATGCTCTCTGGAACAAGGCCAAGTTTATCTTGGTCTGGTTCGGTACATTGGGTATAGCATGCATCGTCCTTGATGCTGTATGTTGTGCACGCTCCATGTCTTTGTCAACATATTTACTCTCAAATTCTCCTCAGCTCCACGTTCGTGGGCTCCGGTGCAAAGGTTCTTCTTCTTCTCAACTGTAGGCTTTATCCATCCTCTTGTGTCTCCGGCAACGTGATAAATTATATTTTTAGCCGTGCGTCATGGTCCCGATGTGCAATCGTGATTCATCCCTCATGCGACTCATGTAGAAGCAACACTTCTCTCGGTCCTGGTTTGCGTTCTCGAATTCTCTGCTGCAGCACTTACCGTGGTCAGTGCGGTGAAATCTCGGAGGCAACTTAGCGTCTTTCAAGCCAAAGATCTTCCCGGGTTCGTGCACCAGCAGGGTAAAAGTTTCTGCATCTTGAAGTCTCAATTGCGCATCCGAGTCTGATGTGTCTCTTTCCTAGGTGCCTTGTATTTCTGGTGAGAAATGACCACATGATTAGTCGAAGTGAATGATCGGGGGCCTGATCACCAACAGTGGTGTCTTTGTTTTCACCGCCTCAGCCATGGTCCTCAATTTTGTAGGTAAAATCTTTTTAGATTGGATTTACAATCTGATCATTGCGTGGATAATGTGTGTCATGTAGGCCATCAGTGTAAGGCTCACATGCATTGTTTAATGCCGCATTGGGTCAACCTTTCAAACAATTTCTAGGCAAACAGCTTCCTCATCAAGCTACTCAATGCTATAACTCTTCCGTGAGTATGAAGTATTTGAATTTCGTGTTTGCGTACATGAAATTCATGCTCAAAGCAGGTTCTCGTGTCTCCTGACATCGCGGTTCATCCTCAATCTTCGTTCAAAATCAAAATCACAGGTAGTTTTTCCCAGCACTGGTACACAACAAACTAGAAGTGCTCTTTCGAGCCTTAATTTTGGGGTTAGAGACATAGTGGATGAGTTTAGTTGCGTAGGTAATAGTCCAGAGATAGAGGAACCAGATGGTGAACCTACCAAAGGCGCTGAACACGGGGCACGAATTTGACCCAAGTTCCTGTTTCGAAAAAAAAAACTGTAGCTTGAGTCAATCCTGCGATTGCTGTATTTAGTAGTGCAAGTCTAGAAATATGTAGGAGTCATTAATCAAGGAACGAAGCCTTCCATAGGTCAGGAAAGGATTAAGCCAGTAATAGACAGGACACAAAGTATTCCATAAAGGCAGCGCTTGTTGGAACCGAATCAATGACCTCTTGGGTATGTGCAGCTTAGGCCATTCACTCCCTGGGATGTTGTGAGAGTTACATCCCAAATGAAAGGGTGGACACACTGGCAAAGAAAGCAACCAAAGGCTCTTCAAGCCTTCAAAACCTCCTAATGGTGTTTCTTAAAACAAAGACACTGCTGACCAGCATCTCAGCCTTCCAACAAGCTAACTTAGTGGTGACCAAGGTTCTATGGAAGCATTGGTAGAAGAAATCCCTGAGATACAAGGCCATAAGGAAATTTGACAAATACCTACCATCAAAGGGCTACATTCACCTTATATTACCTCACAAAAGACATCACTCTGCTATTCTGACCCAGCCGCATACTGGCCATACCCCTCTTAACTACTATCTCTTTAGGATCAAATGCTTGGAGACAACAGTCTGCCCCCACTGTAACCTCCTGGTTCAAATGGTTGAACACTTTCTGCTCCAATGTCCTCAGTATACCCATGAAAGGTTTGCCCATCTCACATACAAGCTGAGAAAAGCTGTGTCTATCTCACACTTGTTATCTGCACCTGATGCTCTGAAGTACCTTGTCAAATACATCAATGCCAACAAGTGTTTCTGCTTCTCCCCCCTCTGGGATCACCTCCTGGGAACATGCCATAACCTCAAGTACAGTGATATGACATATAAAGACAAAGGTCTCATGTACCAAAGGCACACAAATTACTGAGGCTGACAAAGTGCAGGAGACTGTAAAAGAGGAAGGCAAGAGGACATACAAACAGGAGGATGGAGCTCTGATAGGATCTGAGCAAGACTCAATCATGATTGAAAAGCATGGACAAATAGACACTGCTGGTGCCAGAACCTGTTTCTCCCAGAAAAAGTGACAAAGAAGTGTGTCATACCATTTCTTTGGCAACTTTTTGCCTTAGAAAAAAGCATTTTCCATTGTTTCAAATCTTTTTCTGTTGGAAATATGTACATTGAAAATGGCATGACACATTTCTTGGTCACTTTTTCTGATGGAAATAGGTTTGGGTGCCAGTAGTGAGGAAAGGAAATGTACTAACATACAATACATAAAGGACAGAATGGGGATAGAGCAGAACAAGGACTGAAAGGTCTTAGCTGGCATACAACACCAGGTCAAACCCATTAGTGGGCACAGATAAAAAGAGGAAAAACAGTAATAATAAAGTAGAATAAAAAGTGTTAAAGGTCATGTGATGAGATTGTCTGTGCACAGAATAATACTGAATATATACTTTGAATCTCCCTCTACCAGCTGTGTGACTTAGCCATAGCCTCCAGAGGTCACCCTTACAGCAGAACAACTCTCTAGGTTTTGGTCTGGGAGCCCCTTTTAGCTGCTTGAACTCCTTTCAGCCCCTTCAAGTTCCTCCCCCACCACATTGCCTTTCAGGCCCTATACAGTTTCTATGACTGAGCCAGCCATTTCAGGTGTTCCCTTGGATGCCTCTGCTCCTCAGGACAAGGCCTGGAATTACTTGCTTGCTCTGGAGACTCAGGTGCAATCCACTCAAGCCTCTCTAACCCTCCATATCACAGAATTTTCACATCTTTGTCAAGTCACTGACACTATCCCTCAATCTCTCCAGGCTCGTTCAGAGTGCCTTTTTCCACCATCTTCTGCTCCCCAGGCCTTTTCTGCACTACTGGAATCAAGCATACCATTTCAGTCAGGCCTTCCAGAGAGCCTTCCTGCTCACCTACCTTAGCCTGCCCTGCCAGATGTGTATAATAGTGACTGCAAGCAGGGAGAAAGATTTCTTTAGTCTTGCCTCACCTACATTCAGCTGAGTGGTGAATTCTTTGGCTCAAATACTCTGAAGGTTGCTTGGGATGTCATGACCCGCACTAAATTCTAAGCCCCAGACGCTCACCAGATCATCTCCACCCTCCCAGGACAACAGGACCCTTGCTGACAACCCAAGGGACACACCTCCATCAGACCTGGCACCCTGGCACACCTCCCATTAGCCCCAGCACCCCAGCATAACTCCCATCAACCCCCCATCAAGTCCGGCGCCCGCCTTCACCCTGAAAACCCCTGATCAACCCTCCTACCCAACCTACCAACCCAAACACCCACCAATCATCTGGCTTCCCACGCAACCACTCCCGGATGCCTTGCACAATCATCTCCAACACCATTCAATATCTCAGATACACAGCCCCGTGCACTGACCCCAATTGTCACCCCCAGGCTAAAACCTCCCCGAGCCAGTCCTGGACCTCCCTATTTAAATCTGTAGGTAGCACTCCACTAGAGTAGTCTTGATATTACCTTTGCCGTTACTTTGTCATACTTTTATTTCATACGAGCTTGTCTGTCTAACTTGTCTGCCAATCTATATCTTCTTTTCTTTACAAGTCTTCTAGTTTTTCTAAGTCTCTTTCTCTCTCTTTGCCTCAGTCTCCCAGACTTTGTCTCAGTCTCCCGGTTACTCCTATCTTGCCTCCGCACACCTCCTGCACCACTTCCCTCATCTCTGGACTTTGCCTGGAGCCCTGACACCCTCCCACTCACTCCCCAGTACTCTGCACACCCCTGGAGCACCTCCCACCCATTCGGACTTCCTCCAGAACTCCTGCTCTCTGTCCAGGACTACTCTCTCAGATGTCGAGTCTGCCTAGTAAGGACCCGCTTGCAGTTGGAAGCCTCCGCAGTCAGCAGAACCTGACATAATATCAAGACTCTCCCTTACCCCATTCTTGATGTCTACCTACAACCAAAACTACTACACGACTGGCTACCCCACCAACGCCTATGGTCACCCAATACCCGAAAATTACTACTACAGCACCCCCCAACCCATGCACCTGCCCACACCTCTGGAGGCCTACCCAGCCCCCTGCCACTGGGCCTATGGCCCCAACGGACCCTCCATCAGTCAAGGCCCACCCCTGGACAGGCGGATGTACGCTAACACCCCCACCATGTACAGCTCATATGGGAACATCCCCAGAGGACTCCCCAAGACCCCTTGGAGACTCCCTCTCTCCCACGCTAGTAGAGGACCCTTCACACCCTGGCCATATGCCACCCAGGCTCCATACCCCACCCCGATTCTTGCCTCCCCTGACTCTGCTCCCCCCGTTCGATCTCACTGCATGGCAGGACCGCCACCAAGACCCCCATTCTCACCCTTGGAGCGGTGAGTCAAGGAATACCACCAACAACAGGACAAAGTCCTGCGTGTGCTCTGGATCTCCCTGGGGAACTTGCCCAGCATGCCTGTGCCCTCCTGGTGACCCTTGGACAAAATGACCTCAACGGAAATCCAGAGAAATGGGCTGAACGGCTCCTCCAATTCAATGAGCAATTCCTCAGGAGAACCCTCCCTGCTAATGTCAAAAGGACCTTACAGGTGGACCCAACACTCCGCAACAAACTCCAATCCCTCCTAGATGAGATCCACACTAGCCCAAACTCCCAATGCTTCAAAGACCTGATAGACCTGGCTTGGTCCTTCCACATCCAGCAGAACAAACCCTGGACAGAAGCCCCAGGAAACCCACAACCCCTGGATTGGCGACAACAAGACAAACTCAATGCTGCGTCTGCCACCCTGCGGGCCCTAAACCTGACTGAAGGCCTCTTCAACCAGCCTGCTGCCCACACCATTGGCCTTTCAGCCTGACCCTGGGCCAACTCAGTATCCAATGCCTTCAACACCTGGGGCCAGACAGCTGTGGAAGAACCTACAACAGCACCCAACCCCGCCACTGCAGATGATAGCAACTTGGAGAGTACCCTGGCATATATAGACAAATTCCAAGCCCTGGAACCCTCTGACAATCCCAGAAACCCTCTTACAAACACCGAGGGTCTTTGCAACCCTTCCCCCCATATGGACCCCAGACCCCCCCGACCCCGGGAGGCACCCCCTCACCCCGGCACCCTTCCCTCGACCCCAGTTTGCACCAGGCATGACCTGGACTGCCCCTGAACCCCCACTGCCTCGCCCTCCCCCAGAACAGGGCCCCCTGCACCCACCGCTGCTCTGGGAGCAACCTCCTCCCCCACCAGGCGCTTACAGCACTGAGGCTCCCCCCCCAGCCCACCCCAGGGAGGAAGCGGACGACCTCCTGGTGGGGAACCCCCAGATGGACCCACCAGGGGATAGACAACAGCCATGGATGCACCTCCCCCTCCACCCCCAGGACAACCCCCTCCCCCTGATCAGTAGATCCCTGGACCACCCCCAGGAGGAAACGGACAACCCCCTGGTGGTGGACCACCCAACAGACCCCCCGGGGGGTGGGGAATAGCCGCAGACGCACCCACACTACAACCAGGAGAAAACCACTACTACTACTACTATAACGCCATCCCCCCTCCCTGAAACCTGAACCCTCCAGATGACACCCAGGATGCTTTGGCCCATGAAGGAAGACTAGACATCCAAAAACCAGAACCCTTCCACAGCTGCAACCGCCAGAAGTGGCAGGCCTTCCTCATGCAGTGCCTCAACATGTTCCAAGCAAAACCCATCACCTTCCAAGTGGAAGGTTCCCAAATCGCCTTTTCCACCTCGTATCTACAAGGCCTAGCCTTCAACCACTATACAGCCCTCCTCCGGTTTGACCCCAACAATCCAGTATTGTCCTAGTGAGCCACCTTTATACAGGAGTTCTCCAGTCAGTTCGGCATCTTTGACACTGTGGCCGAGGCCGAGGAGAACCTTGTAAACCTCTGAATGAGGTCCAAAGAACGGTTCGCCACCTTCATCATCCGCTTTGAAAAGGAGGCCTACAAAACAGGCTGGAACTATAACGCCCTCCAGTTTGCGCTTTGGCAGGCCCTACCCTAACGCATCAAGGATGTCCTCTGCCTCGCCCCCAAACAATCCTCCTACAATGGATACAAAGCATTAGTAACCCAAATCAACCAACAATACTGGGAGGACCATAACAAGTACACCAACTCCCAACCCCAATGGAACCCTTTGGGAGGACCCCCCTGGAAGGCAGGCACCTCCAGGAACTTGACTGCCCACACTCCTGGAAACCCTGCACCTCCAAACCCTACCTCGCACCCCCCTCCAGGTTGAGGCCCTCCCAGCCCACCTTGCAATCCTGGACCATGCCCCCAAGCAGCTCTCAATGCTGCCAACCTCAACAACACCCTGAACCCATTACCGGGAGACCCAAAGGGCCCCAAACTGTCTAGCAATGACCCTGACAAGGATGACGGAAAAGAGGCCCTCTGCACCAACCACATTTGAAACTCCAAACAACCCTGGATCAATGTCCCAGAAGAGGTCCAGGAGCAATGGTGCTGGAAAGGCACTTGCCTCCTCTGCAGGGAACCTGGCCACTTCATCCGTAGCTGTCCAAAATGCCAGACCATGGGGTGAGCCGTATAGACCCTCAACGGAGAAGAATGCGACTTCCAATTCATGAAAAATGACCCCACGATTTAGGGCCCAAAGATACCCTGAATTGCAACGCCAACTCCAATGTCTTCCCCACCCCAGTCTCACACTTCCATGCCACAGCTAATTCTATTTTGGACACCCTTGCAAATCCTCCTCAAACCCCCTGAACCCTTCTTCTCCGCACCACCCTGGCCTCCTCCCTGGAGACCGTCAACACTCTGGTGGACAGCGGTGCCACCAACAACTTCATTGACAAAGCCCTAGCAATGCTTGCCCCCCAGCCACCCTAAAAACTACCCATTCTCATACACCTCTGACTCTTTGATGGCAGCACCTCCTTGGCAGGGGACATTACCCACATTGTACACATGCCGGTAACCTTCACCTCCAGCGCCTGCCAAACCATCTGACTCCTGGTCACCAAGCTCCATGTGGCGACCCCCTTTAGTCCTTAGACTCCCCTGGCTATGGACCGCCAACCCCCAAATTGACTGGAAAACCCTCACCCTCTGCCCCAGTTGCAACACAACACTTGGCCATGAACCTCTACTTCCCAAAACCTCAACGACCCCCCAGAGAACACCCAGGGCCCCCTGGAGGGACCCCTCAACCTCCGATCCCGGTCCACCAGGTCTTTTGTAATCCACGTGAAGCTAGGTGATGCTCCCAACCCTCTTCCAGTGCTTGTCAACAGCAGTGCCACTAGAATGTTCATCAGTGACTAGCTGAACCTCCCCCACTCCAAGCTGCCCAAACCCCTCGAACTCCAACTGTTCGACAGGAACAAGGCCACCTCCGGACCCATCACCAGGAGCCATTCCACCACTCACCCTCGACAACAACCTCCAATTCCCTGCCAATCTTCTGGTCACACAGCTCCCTGACTCCACTCCCATTGTCCTGGGCCTCCCCTGGCTCCATGAAGTCAACCCCAACATTGACTGGGAGAACCTCACCATGACCTTCCCTACCCCTGGAGTCAGCCTTGCCACTATCTGTCTCTACCCACCACCCCCCAAAACCCCTGAACACCCCAACTTGCCTCTGGGTAATCCCTCCAAGTTCCCCCCAAACATCTCCCGGAACCATTACAAAGGCCCTAACTACCCTTCCTGGAGCCCCCAAGTCCCACAAGTCAACCTCCCTACCCCTACCAATGCTCCTGAAACAACCACGCCCCCCAACATCAAAATCATTGGCACCACCCCATTCATGCGCCTCCTCCAGGATGGCACCCCCACTTTCCAACTTCAGGTGTCCCTGACACTACCCAAGGAACACCTCCGAGTTGGAGGTACCGCCCCTGAAGCCTGAACAGAGGAAGAGATCCTCAAAGAGGTTGTTCCCCCTGAATACCACAAGTTCGCTGACATCTTCTCCAAGGGCAGCACCAAAGACCTCCCCCCGCACCAACCCTATGACCACAAAATTGACCTCAAAGACGGCGTGAGCCCCTCCCTCAGTAAAGTCTACAACATGTCCGAGGTCAAACTCCAGGCCCTCAAGGACTACCTTGGCAACATGCTAGGGAAGGGCTTCATCTGCGCCTCGATCTCCACCGCCAGAGCCCTGATACTCTTTGTCAAGAAGAAGGACAGATCCCTCCGAATCTGCGTTGACTACCAAGGCCTGAACAAAATCACCAAGAAGAACTATTACCCCCTCCCCCTCATCGGTGACCTCGTCGACCAACTCCATAAAGCAAAAGTTTACTCCAAGATCAACCTCCGGTCCAGATACAACAATGTTTGAATTGCCCCTGGCCATGAATGGAAGACTGCTTTCCAGACCCACTATGGCCTTTTTGAATACCTGGTGATGCCCTTTGGGATGACAAACTCCCCTGCAACCTTCCAGTACTTTATAAACAACATCTTCCACGATATGAACAACATCTTCATCATCATTTATCTGGATGACATCCTAATCTACTCTGACTCCCTTGACAAGCATTGGGACCACATCCAGCAAGTCCTCGAATGACTCTGGAGACACAACCTGCATGCCAAGCCAGAGAAATGCTCCTTCCACACCACTGAAGTTGAGTACTTGGGAGTAATCGTCACTCCAGATGGAGTCCGCATAGATCCCTCAAAAGTCCAAGCCATCCTCAACTGGCCTACCCTGAGGAACATCAAGGAAGTCCAGTCATTCCTTGGATTCACCAACTTCTACCAACGTTTCATCGACAACTACTCTGGCATCACCAAACTACTCAACTGACTTACTCGCAAGGAAGCCCCCTGGGATTGGGATAGTAAGTGTCAGAGTGTATTCTGTCTACTCAAAGAGGCCTTCACCACAGCTCCAGTTCTCCGACACTATGACCCCACCCTCCCAGTCACCCTTGAGTGTGACACCTCCGACTATGCCATCACCAATATCCTCTCCCAAATGGATCCGGAGACTCAGGAACTCTGACCCATAGCCTATTACACCTGATCAATGATTCCGGCTGAACTCAACTACAACATCTATGACAAGGAACTCCTTGCAATAGTTGAGGCCTTCAAGCAATGGCGGGCCTACCTGGAAGGCACACTACACCAAATTCAAGTCTACTCAGACCACAACAACCTCCAGTACTTCACCATCACCAAACTTCTCAACCACTGGCAGGCCCAGTGGTCTGAGATCCTCTCCAAGTACGACTTCACCATCCACTATCACCTAGGATGCCTCAGAGCCAAACCCAATGCCCTTACTCAATGACTGGACATCTACCCCAAAAAGTCCTTTGAGGCTGAGCAAAATGCCTTCAACTACCGTGTAGTAATCCCCCCCAAACACCTGAATGCCATGCTGATCATGAATAAGGAAGGTATTCTGAAACAGATCCGAGACTCCCTCCTGGATGAGTACTTCACCCAACACAACCCCCAAAATGCCCCTGCCAATGCCAACTCTCGACCATTCCCCTGCTCCAAACGGGCCCTGAGCCCATCCACCTTGTCTTGCAAAGCCGCCCAGGCTCTTGCCTGCTCATCCCAGGCCAACATTGCTGCGTCCCTCTCCCCCTGCACTGCTTCCTGATCCTGCCGCTCCCTCTGTACCTCGTCAAGGAGCTCTCACACCCAGACCAGGAGATGCCGCTCTCGGGCCAAGATACACCTCCAGTCCAAGACTCAATGGAGGTTCCCTCTTCTCCTCTTCCTGGACAGCATCCATGCACTTCAGCTTGGAAATGGCATTTCCTCCATTAGTATGTAGTCGCTGCCACTCCATCTCCTATATCTGTACAACCTTAGATAGTACTGAATATATACTTTGGATCTCCCTCTGCCAGCTGTGTGACTTAGCCATAGCCTCCAGAGGTCACTCTTACACCAGAAAGAGGACTTCTCAGGTCAGCATTGGGCACTTCCAGGCTTTGAATACATTGTATAAAAGCACCACAGTTTACATTATCAATACATAATAAAATATGAACTTTTAAAAGTACTAAGCCTAGAAATTAAGTCAATTAGCCCCCAGAACAATGAAGTGTAACTAACATACACATCAACAGGACTAGCAGCCCAACCCCCAGCATGCCCAGCCCCATAAGCTTGCCATGACTATACTAGATGACTCCCATGGCTTTGACTGGCATAGTCACCAATGATCCTAAATTATTTTCCTATTTTCCCATTTTTACTATTGTAATAACAGCATGTGGCATTAATCTCTGATACCTAGGTAGGTACCTTTCTAGTCTAGATTGAAACAGCAGCCCCATCACTCATTCCCCCTTCTACCCTCTACTGTAAGCTCTTATTGCTTCATACCTGGCTCACTTCCACTCCAACTACCTCTTTAGGCCCTAGCAGGAGAGTGTGGTCTAAATAGCATAAGGAATTGCTGGCTCACTCCTTTTCCATATATGCAGGGGGGTGAGGATTCCATAACTCTCATAGCTTAGTATACCTGTTGCATGTAATATGTAAGGTGGGCACCAAGCACTTGAGGCACAATAATTGATTAAAAGAAGGATTGGAGGGGGAAGATGAGGGGTGAAAAAGAGGGTTTATCCTCTAGTGCCCTTGTCTTCTTTATTCTGAAGCATGTAGACACTAGGTATGTACTATTAAAATACTACATAATGCATTTATTCTGAAGCATGAGAATACTAGACTGCTCTGGTACACTCTAGGTCTAAGTCTAACCCAGCTGCAAGACAATTGCTACAACACTAGTAGGACATATATATCACCAGATATATCTAGTAGAACAATATTCAAAAAAAAATAAAAATGAATGACATGAAAGAAGTTGGTTTAGAGTATAATGGAACCTGGATTCCATTTAGGATTTCACTATCCTTGAGATTTATAGAGTAACCTAATCTGGATACATTTGCACTGTGTACCTCCAAAGCAAATATGAGATTTGAAATTAGGTTTTGTGGAATAAAGAGTTTGCTTTACTGAAATAAACTTACTAAAGTCTTACAAATTGTTAACTCTGCTTAGTAACATTTCTTTTTCAATGGTGTTAGATCTCCAGTTTTGGGCACCTATGCTAATCATACCTGATTTTTATTTGGGAACTTGCTCTCCTCTGTATAGATATCAACAAAATGTATAGTGTTTTTCCTCATTTTGATTTTTGAAATTTCTCTTCTCAGATAACTTTTGTACAATTTGAATAAGATTTAGATAAATCTGCATTCAAATTTCAAGCTGTCTTAGTGCCAAAAAGTTAAAACATATATATTGTACACATACACAGTACCACAATGTGATCATGATCGGCAGCTATTTCCACAGTCAATATAGCACAATTTAGAATCATATAATACTGGTTGCTTGTTGATGATCTATGCCACACTCTGTTACAACCTGAACCTAAACACACACAAGTAAGTTACGTGTACCTCAGTCTTCGTATACTTGACTGAGATTTGGCCTACCTAAACACACACGAGTAAGTTACGTGTACTGGTAAGGTAGGTATAAGTATAGTGTTCAACATAAGTAATGTATGGCTCACCCTCAGTCTTCGTATACTTGACTGAGGGTGTGCATATCATATGCATAGGTATATATATGTTTCGTATAGTCCGTTAAGGGTTGGGCTGTGATTAATGAAGTAATATATTGACCCTTCCTCCGTCGCGTCGTCAGCACTTACGGTGGTCACCTCCTGGCGTCTAACACACTCTGCTGCTGTCTGATTTCATACAACAAGGTCTACATGTTCCCTGCTATTGCTCACAGTGTGCCAAGCAGCTTGAAGGCTGTAATCATTGATCACAGAATTAGATAGCAAGCGTTGAGTGAGAGATTGAGGTATGCAGTAACAAGAACGTGATGTGGGCTAAAGGGATGGAATGGAAACACAGAGAGGGATAAACTATACAGGACTTACAAAAGGATCAGATGACTACTAAATACAGCAAGCAATAATAGGGTTGACTCGAGCCATGGCTTTTTTTTCGAATAAAAAGAACTTGGGTCAAATTTCTGTGATGCAGTATGATATATAGCGTGAGTTTCAATAAGAAGTTAAAAAGAATCAATTATATGTGTTGTCTGAAGTTCAGTTGAAAGACATGATGAGATTGAGTTTTGAATAATACAGTAGTAGTAATGGACGTAGCTGAACTTCAGGTTCAGATAAGTATAAATACTCCTATCTATGTCCAAGGCACATTGGCAAATGATGTAAGTATGAAATCATATGTACAAAATTGCATACGTTTGCGTAAATGTAAAACCTACAGCGTGGCGCAGAGTGGAGCCGAGCGGAGGTCAGGCAGCCTTATCTTTGACATCCTGCCCCATGTTCAGCGTGCTTGGCAGATTACGTTGGAATCTGTACAATGGCACCTAGATGAATATACAGACAGTAAGTCTTCAATCCTCAGTCTGTAATATAATCGACTAGTTCTGCACCTAGATTGATAAGATACAGACAGTAAATCTTCAACCTATGGTACAGTAAGTAAATTGTCTGTGTGTTCATGGTAGCGCTCAGTCTGTAATAGAATCGAATGAGGGTAGTTGTCCGTATACATAGAATATATACCTATTAACTGCTTCGTTCATAGTGCGATAACGAGATGTGATTTGTGTGATATGTTCAGGCACGCTTACGGTGGCCAAGTGCGCCACAAATTGTAACAGGTTACCCATCTGTCTCCTCTATCTCTGCACTATCACCTACGTAACTAAACTCATCCACTATGTTTCCAACCCCAAAATTAAGGCTCGAAAGAGCACTTCTAGTTTGTTGTGTACCAGTGCTGGGAAAAACTACCTGTGATTTTGATTTTGAACGAAGATTGAGTCGTTCACTACTAATAATCAATGTGGTTATTTCTCACCAGAAATACAAGACACCTAAGGAAGGGAGACATCAGATTTAGATGCGCAAATGAGACTGCGTTTTACCTTGCCGGTACACGAATCCGGGAAGGTCTTTGGCTCGAAAGACGCTAAGCTGCCTCCTAGATCTCACCGCACTGAGTACGGTAAGTGCTGCAGCGGAGAATTCGAGAACGCAAACCAGGACAGAGAGAAGGGTTGCTTCTACATGAGTCGCATGAGGGATGGATTACAATTGCACAGCGGGATCATGACGCACGGCTAAAAATAGAATTTATTACGTTGCCGGAGACACAAGAGGATGGATAAAGCCTACAGCTGAGAAGAAGAAGAGCCTTCGCACCGGAGCCCGGGAACGTGGAGCTGAGAAGAATCTGGGAGTAAATATGCTGATGAAGGCATGGAGCATGCACAACATACAGCATCGAGGACTATGCATGCTATACCCAATGCACCGAACCAGACCAAGATAAACTTGGCCCTGTTCCAGAGAGCATACGTCCTCAGGGAAAAAACAACTGTAGAATCTCAGTTGATTCTTCTGGCGGCAGGTATCAAGTATAGCTACCAATGACCGAGGCCCGCCCAAGCACCGACAATATACCAATTACACGATACCACGCATCACAACTAGGTAAATTCTTATGCGAGTCGAAAAGAGTATCAATATCAACCTGTACATACTGTGGACGGGTCAGGATGTGACTACGCTTCTATGAATTTATGTAAAGGTACCTTTGGTAATTTTGAAGAGATTGCCAACAGATAGAGGACGTTTGCCACCAGTGCATAGCGTGTAAAAATGTAGAGCAGTGTAGAGATCTTGAATCTGGAATGCCACATGTATGTCACCTCGAGTCGCAGCGTTAACATATAATCATAGTATATCAGGGCTGTACTCATGAAAAATCAACCTATAATGTCCCTAATGAGAGCTGTATTATTTAACTCACCGATGCTAGCATATTGGATACAGGTTTTTAAGAAACTAGAAAGGATAGGTATATGCAAAGGGTCGAGCGTCATCTTTGAAGATACTCACTTTGCTGCTGCGCTTTGGATGGATTCGTTCATAGTAGATAGATCAGGAAAGTTGGGGAGTGGGAGATAAATTTAATGAGACCAGAATCAACGTTATTACCTACTTATACTTACTTTAAATCTCTGCCGGAGATCTGCCCGAGGGAGCATCGAATCTATCACGAAAGAAGTATAAGTTTTTTGGAGTGCGGCTCCATGGAATCACCTGTGCTCTTGTAAAACTGATACGAAGCGATCTCTCCTCAGATGATCTATTGACAATCTTTACGGAGATGACTTGTATTCATTCGGGCCTGCTCTGGAGAATTGATAAGCTGACATAGTATACTTGAAAGTAATTGAGGTTGAAGGTACGAGCTCAACGTCTAGAGATGTATAGTGCATCAATGCACACCATTGCGGCAGCAGAGATAGCAAACACATTAAAGTCAAGGACTGTTCAGATCTCAGACGTCGTCATTTGTGGAATTAGGGTTGTTTCATCTTGCAAGCTATGTGGTACCAGAACAAGAACGCTGTAACGATACTAATCATCAGAAGCCAGGCTGAGTTCTATGTTACCTTCCTACTCGGAATTTGTTATGCTTTTGAATAAGGTTACATCAAAAATTGATTTTTCGTGGTTGCTCCTTAAAAAGGTCGTGGAAAAACCCTACGTCGAACAAGTGCCAGGTCTGTCTATAGGAGCCAAAAATGAATCGGACAAACCAAGAAAAGATGAATAGGTTAGACAGGATCCTCGACATGGAAACCCATTCATCAGTTTTTCCGGGTCGTTCTTACTTACATTTATCTATACTGATCCATATCGGATCATACAAAAAGGGTAACTGTAATTAAAAGACCCAGACCAAGTCCTCTGCGGTCTTCTCTCTATCCCTTGATGGACTCGATGCAATGGAACCGCCAGATCTGCCACTTTACATGCTTCGAATCCTGCGATGCAAGGTGATGCGGTGTGACCTGTCCAAGATGAGGTTCATATCCGAAGACAGCTCTGATGGTGGCACCAAGCGCTTGGTGCATCGTCGAACCAGGGAGTACAGATAGAACGAGCCACGGTTTTTCCGATGGTATAGCGCCCGTAGTTGCACCATGTCCTTATCAGAAACTTATTCCTGCCCCCTACGTTTCAGCACCTTTCTCCGTTTTCTCGATCGGTCCTGTCCATTGCTCACAACAGAAACCTGGTTCCGACCTTATTCTCTGTACCTAACCTTTGACAAGTGTCGGCGTGCGTAGAAATTCAAAGTTCGCAGAGGGTCATAGAGTTAAACCGTAGACTTTGCTAAGGAGAGGCATTTGCATGACCTTCCTTCCTCTTCTTCGTTGTGATTTTCGCAATCCTATTATTATCGGCATTCGGTATCGGATTGAGCGGATAAGTGAGGAAGAAACCGTCCTTAGAGGGATAAGGCTCTTAACGATGTTCGCTCCTCAAACCGCCGTTTTCCAAGTTTGACCTTTGTGGCTGGTGGAGACGAGGCAAGGATCCGACCAATGAAGGCTCCAAGCTCTGCAGTGATTATTCCCCTCTCTTCTTCACAAGCACCATAGCTCAAGCAAGCCACAATATCGCTGGTCCACCTAATCTGGCACTTATGTATCAGCGATGTTGCATTCCAGAATTGTCCGAATGCCGAGTTCTGCAGCACCCAGCCTCTAGCAAACACTCGCCAAACCAAGGCTCTTTTATATCATCTCTATCCCGCAACACAGTTCCCATCCTCTCATGCGAACCGCTTCATGCCCGCAAGCAGCGAGAACATCAGCATAAAGCTCCGCCATGCTTCATTTATATCCTTCCCATCCTCGGCATCCTCCTCAACTATACCATGCGATGCCGTTGAACCAGAGTTACCGAAGATCATATACTTCTCGACATCCTACGCGCCACTTCGAATGCATGTCTGCGGTGCACGTCGGTAAATGGCGTTCCACATGTCCTGGGGGCTAGTCCTGATCGATGATCTCGCGATCGAGCTGTTCGGAGAGGTTGAAAAGCAGCGCTCTGCTTACTGTCAAGCCATCATTAGATGGAGAAAACGAGGGCCGCAAGTCAAGGTCTGCATCCTTGAGCACTCGGACAATGATCACGTTTGTTGTACGTTCAATGAACTCGGCAGCTAGCTCCTCATCATGTGGAGGAGGTAGCGTCTTCGTTTTCAGTGTTGACCGGACTCCATGGTCGTCAGCTTTCTATGTGATCACGTGTTTTCTTACGGACAATCGCGTCCACTTCTTCCAGCCTTAGTAGTTGTTCCACTTCGTGATGGACTCCAAGGCTGTGAGTGTTAAAGCCCGGTGAAGTTCGACAGGGGCAATACACCGTGAGTGACATTAATCGGTGGCCAGCATCCTTTGTTCGCCAGCACCCTTTTGTTCGGTGACTTTGGCCACCAACGACAATGGACATGAACTTCAGACAATGGAAGAACATTATGTATATATATCACTAGATTGCGTAGAACACCCTCAGTCGATTATACAGTGACTGAGGGTGAGTGCATAACTATACGAACGAGAAACAATACTTACGATTAGATTAGATTAACTGTGCATCATAGGTACCAAATACAGTCGATTATACAGTGACTGAGGATTAACTGTGCATCATAGATTCATACTTCTAACAGGTTATGGGCTACTGCTGCGCTGCGTATTAGAAGACGAAATCTCTGCATAGAACACTGTTTTGCGAAGACAGCTGCTGTCCTCATAAATTGCTCCTAATTATCTGCCGGGGAAATCACCCGATCACAATCTACGATCTTGTTCAATCGTGTGCACCTGGAATCCCTTTGTTTTTTCCCTATACCAAGTCGTAAACCCCCCCTAGTACACCATGGCCCCTACGCCCAAAGACCAGCCCTCTGAGCCAGATGCAACCCCATCCGCCACCCAGATCGCAGAGATGCGCATGGTAGACAATAGCAATAACCCCGTTGTCCTACCGGTCAGGAGGATCACATCGTCCTGGAGTGGGCACATCCTGGAAAAGGATGATGGCAAGTACTCAGACTGGGCCTATACGATGAAACTTGAACTCTCCATGGTACAGCTCTGGGACTACATTTTCGACCCACCTCCTGCCCCTAATGCCACCTATGAACCCTGGGCCTACCGTGCTTGGACATCCAACAAACGACAGGCTTGTGCCTTCCTGAAGCGGGCGATTTCCATGTCCGAGCAGAAGCTCTGCGCTGATGAGGAGGACCCAGTCACTCTGTGGGATTACCTGAGAGAACAACACGGTGGCGCTGTCCCTGTTCGGCAAGTGCGGCTACTACAGGAAGCACTCACCACCAAATGCTCCCCGATGGAACCCATTACCAAGACGGTTGATGGGATATTTGAGAAGATCGACCGTGCTTTTGATGCGGGGGACGTCACCAAAGACCTTCTCAAATCCATTGCCGTCCTATCTTCCCTATCTGGCAACTCCTTCTCTCACATCAGGTCTATCATCTCTCGGGACCTGGGCCAGGCAGATGGAAAGTATGGACCAGTGGAGATTTGACGATTCCTTGAGGGGGAGCAGACCCTACTAGAAGCAGATAGGACGGGTGACATATCGGCTGATACGTCTCCGGTCGCACTCATGGCAAAGGGATTTAGGAGTAAGATCACATGCTCTACATGCAAAGCAAAGGGGCAAGCTGTTCACATATACACGGGCCACACGGCTCCTTGGTGCATCCTAGAAGGGGGTGCAATGGCTGGGAAGACCCTAGATGAGTCGAGGAAAGCTCGACTGGCGTTCTATGAGAAACGTGATAAGGATAAGAAGAAGTCGACCAAAATAACTCTCATGCCATCTGGGGGGAACGCCTTCACAATAGAAGGGGATTCTGACACTATCGCAGCGTACCTCGCCACGCAAACTGGGAAACTGGCAACAACAGCCAAATCGGAGTTTGCAGGACTTGCCTCGGATGCTTTGCCAGACACGGGGACACTGGCGGACATGGAAAACCCCGAGATCAATGCATGGATCGTCCTTGAGGAGGAGAGCACTGGGAACATCATCACCCAACCCAATCACAATCCCAACCTTGCCCTGTCCTGCGTCGAAACCACGGCCAGTCCATTCTTTCTGGACTCAGGAGCCATGGTCCATATTTCCCCCAATGCCAGCGACTTTGTATCAATCACACCAGTAAATCACCCAATTTGAGGCATCGGAGGGACAGCAATATTTGCAACGGAAATAGGCACTCTTCGCCTGCATGTTGCAGAAGGAGGATACCTTGACCTAGAAAACGCTCTCCATGTCCCAAAGTCCACTGTCCAACTCATATCGGTCAGTAAAATGATCAAACAGCTAGGCGCATCAGCTACCTTCGACAACACAAAAGCCACACTAAGCAAAGAAGATGGCAAAGTCATAGCCTCCGCTTGCCTCATCCCGAACCGAGACCTATACACATTGAACCTCGCCAACGACCACGCACTCGCAGTACATGCCTCCCCTGACCTTCACTCATGGCACCTTCATCTAGGCCATGCGAATTACCAATCCATCATTCAGATGGCGCGCACGGGCATGATCCAAGGTATGCCCCCATCCTTCCACTCAAAACCTCCAAAATGTGACCATTGCATCCTTGGCAAGCAGACAAGGACGCCGGTACCAAAGGAGAGGGAAGAGGGTGAGGGGCATAGGGCGATCAGGAAGCTAGAAAAGGTCTGGGTGGACTTAGCAGGACAAATGGCTGTAACGTCGAGGACTGGAAATAACTACGTAATGAACATTGTTGACGACTACACCAATAAGCCTTGGTCAATACCCTTAAAAGCCAAGGATGATGCGTTCAATGAACTCACAGCCTGGATCTTGGCCCGAGAAAACGAGACAGGCCTGCATTTGACTACTCTACGGACTGGTAGGGACGGGGAACTCAACAGCAACGACCATAGGAAGTGGTACAAAGATCGAGATATCATACTTGAGGTTGGGGCTCCATATACATCTGCTCACATGGGTCGAGTGGAGCGCATGCACCGAACGCTAATGGGAAAGGCACGTACCATGAGGATAGCGGCAAATTGCCCTCCCTTCTTATGGGACGAATTTTATTTGACAGCTGCACATCTCCATGGGAAAACCAAAACATCTGCAGTGCGGGATGTCACACCTGATGAACTATGGTATGGATGGAAACCTAACTACTCCTACATCCGGGAAATAGGGTGTTGGGTATTTGTTTTGATAATGAACAGGCACAACCCAAAGATATATGAGCGCTCGATCGAATGCACCCTCATTGGCTATGATCAGAACTCAAAAGCTTATCGATGTTACGATCGTACCACCAGAAAAGTCTACAGTTCGTACCATGTCAAATTCATCGAGAGTCATGATGCCCCATCACTCACAATTCAACATCACCGTAATTATGGAGCCGATCCCATTACCATAGACAGCATAGCCAAAACCGCATCCTCCGTGCCACAACAACCCGATGATGAGGTCATCCCCATACCAGGCATCCTTGGACCCACACATGACGAAACTGCCACCCCTCACTCACCCACACCAGGCGTACCTGACACAGAGCCACCGAACCCACCGATCCGACGATCACAGCGCACGACAATCCCCACAGAGAAGGCTGACCAAGAACATCGTGGAGAAACAAGGACTGAGAAGGCTGTAAGGGAGTCGAGGGAGTCAGCAATTAGAGTAAGGGAAGAGAGGGCAGAAAGAAAGAAAGGGGTCGACGAACAGAGGCAGGTAAATAACGGTGGCGAGAAGCCTGATTCTGATCTAGATCAAATCCTCTCAGCACTCGACGCAATCGATGACCGCACCGACATCAACCTTGAGGGCAATTTGGAGGCACCAAAGACGTGGGAGGAAGCAAGAGACTCACCAGATGGTCAAAGATGGGAGGCATCATATTGGGAAGAGCTCGATTCACTCAAGGATATGGGTGTATGGACCCTAGTACTGCGAGAGGAGGTTCCACGAGGACACCGTGTCTTGAAGGGTCGACCAATATTCACAATCAAACGGGATGAGAATGGCACAATAACATGGTTCAAAACCCGGCACGTAATCCAGGGATTCAATCAGGTATACGGTAGGGACTATACAAAGACTACCTCACCGACTGCAGGTGTGGAATCCTGGAGGATCCTATTACACATGGCGGCCACCTTAGGCTGGGACGCGAACCAGATCGACGTCAAGACGGCTTTCCTAAACGGCATATTGCCTGAGGAGGAGACGATCTTCATGGAGCAACCGAGGGGCTTCGAGGAGAAGGGCAAAGAAGGCTGGGTTTGTCGACTTCTGAAAGGACTATACGGAATGAAACAGGCAGGGAGGATCTGGAATAAGACGATGGATGCATGCATGCAGAAATGGGGATTTACGCACCTCGAATGTGAGGCATGTATCTACTACCAGAAAACTGACATTGGGACAGTCATTGCGGGTGTCCATGTCGACGACTTCCTGTCCATAGCCGACACCAAAGCCGTGAACACACATTTCAAAGCCCAGATGAGCGAAACATGGACGATTGCTGATCTGAGAACACCTCGTCATATCCTAGGCATAGCGGTAAATTGGGATTGGGAGAACCACCGAGTACACTTATCCCAGACTACGCTGATTGACAAGATGGTACAGCAATTTGGCCAAACGGAGGCAGCACCTCTTTCCACACCCATGGAACCCGGAACCAAACTTCGACGTATGGATACTGCCACACTCACTCAGGATGAACGGGATAAGATAGATCACATCCCATATTGACGACTGGTTGGTGGATTACTCTGGCTAGCAGTGTCTACGTGCCCCGACATCCAATACGCAGTTCAACAACTCTCGCAATTTCTTGACTGCTTCACTCACACACACTGGCATGCGGCAATACGCACTCTTCGCTACCTAAAAGGCACCCGTACACTGGGACTTAGCCTGGGAGGACAACAACCCATCCACCTAATAGGATTCACAGACTCCAACTGGGCAAATTGCCTAGATACTAGGAGGAGTGTAGGGGGGTATGCGTGGTCACTAGGTTCGGGGGTAATTTCTTGGGCTACCCGAAAACAACGTACTGTTGTGGCCTCATCATGCGAGGCCAAGTACATGGCTGCGTTTGAGGCAGCTCAGGAGTGCGTATGGCTATGAACTTTGCTTACAGCAATAGGATATGCCCCAGGAAGCCCTACGACCATTCTCTGCGATAACAACTCAGCCATGAACCTATTGGAAGATCCTACGCTCCACCAACGCGTCAGACATGTGGACATCAAATACCATTTTCTACGCAAGCGGGTGGCCTCGAAAGAGTTGGTACTGCATTACATCAACACCAAAGACAATGCCGCCGATCTATTCATGAAAGCTCTGGCCACACCGCAATTCACTAAATTATGAGCAGTCCTCAGCATATGCCAGGCTCCCGCGCGAGGAGGAGACGATCACTCACGGTGAGGAGGAGTGTTAAAGCCCGGTGAAGTTCGACAGGGGCAATACACCGTGAGTGACATTAATCGGTGGCCAGCATCCTTTGTTCGCCAGCACCCTTTTGTTCGGTGACTTTGGCCACCAACGACAATGGACATGAACTTCAGACAATGGAAGAACATTATGTATATATATCACTAGATTGCGTAGAACACCCTCAGTCGATTATACAGTGACTGAGGGTGAGTGCATAACTATACGAACGAGAAACAATACTTACGATTAGATTAGATTAACTGTGCATCATAGGTACCGAATACAGTCGATAATACAGTGACTGAGGATTAACTGTGCATCATAGATTCATACTTCTAACAGTGAGTATAGCTTCCTTACATTTCTCTTCCTACCTGTATCTGATAGACTACGTACAGCCTTTTCCTGTCACTCAGATCAGGCTAGCAGGGTCTAATCCTGTTTCCATGTGTCTTGATTGATCCACCATTGTATAGCTTGTTTTCATACCTGAATCTTATTGATACCAACGTAAATTGTAAAGCTTAAGATAAGTCATAGTGAGCTTGTATAAATATGTCTAAGTGTTGACCAGGGCTGCGCAGATGCTTTTGAGTAAGTAGATCTCTGGCTTTGATATGTGTCAGTTTTATTCACCCTTTATTCAAGACAAATTCTTAGCCATCATCGTCATTTCTTCCTTTCGCCTTCGCCAATCTTTCCTGCCCCTCTTGTCGTGTTCCCGCAGTCCAAGTCCTTTCACTGAAGCAGAACGATTATCTCAATGTTCGCTTCTGGCATAAAAATGAAAGGTCGATTTTCGAAAAAGAATAAAGGTTCGGGTGGTCGTAAGGATGGCGCTAATGGGCGGCTTCGGTCTGCTAAGGGTGTCAATGTGACTAGAGAATGAGAGACGGTGACCCAGTCAATTTTGCCGACTCAAATTAGGTTCTGGCTACATGGACAAGGTTAGGCAGTGAGATAACACTAGCGGAGCAGTACCGTGAAGAGATGATGTTTGAACTTGCACTCTGTGAGAACGGTTGCAAGGCCATTCAACTTCCGACCGATAACCTTTCGTGATACTCTGCTAGACTCGAAAAGAAGGCTGAACCTGATATTGACGTCGACAATCATAAGTACAAACGATCTCGATAGCAATTCCAGCACCCCGGTAATGTTGAAAGCATTGCTAACTTCTAATTGCTAACTAAATCTTCTACTTGGGCCGCACGGGTGATCATTATTACTGTGTACCCGGTCCATAGCATAGACGTCCATTGAAGCAGAAAATTGTTCTTGTATCACTTATGTACGATAATTCCGATTATCCTCGTATATCGCAATAAGAAAGCAAACTTCGCGCATCACTGTCTTCAAGCTTGCGAAACTTCCTTGTAAAATGCCAGAAAGGAGTGTATAGAAGAGCGGAACACAATCACGTCCACTCGTACTACTGAAGTAGCTGGAAAGTCATTTAACAACAACTACCAACCAATACATAATCCACATTTCACGCCCAGTGCCCTTCAGCACCTCCGTTTCCATGACTGCTATGCCCGAGTCGCGGTGGCGGCGTAGACTTCTTGGGAAGGAGCCACGTCGGCATTGTGGAAGCAGGAGACAATGGTGAACCTGTACTTGCCGATTGCGTGGTCGTGCTCGCTGTGAGTTCCTGAGCTATGGACTGCACCTGAGGCTGCGCCTGGGGTTGCTGATACTGAGGCTGTTGAGGCTGCTGCTGCTGAGTGTCCGAGTACGAGAATGTCTGGTTGGATGGAACGGGTGAGTTGACATATGAAAGGTCTGAAGAAGTAGATGAGATTGTGGGAGCAAAATTTGGGCGAACGTTTTCGCCGGGATATGGTAGGGTATCAACGGAGGAGCGTGGATTGACACCTCCAAGGGAGGTTTGATGCTGTGGCTGGACCGGCTCAGTAACTCGTTGTTCATGGATCGCTGGCTGAGCTTGATTTGGTTGGACAGTTTGTTGCTGCTGTACTGACTGTTGCTGAGCTTGGTCCTGTTGCTGCTCAGCCTGGGTCTGTTGTTGCTGTACCACCCCAAGCGGAGCAGCTGACGCAACTCCGGGTACTGAGAGGAAGTATACAGCACCCGCGGGATCTTTACCACCCCGAGCGTAATACTGCGCCCATGCTTGGACATTTGGATCCGAATATGTCGTGCTGGGGTCAAACACGTACGGCGGACCTGCCTTCACAGTTGGCTCGGGTGACTGCGAAACCTGGAGGTCGAACTGCTGCTGTACTTGTTGCTGAGACTGTGCTTGTTGAGATTGAGGCTGTGCTTGCGATTGCAGATGCGGTTGGACCTGGGCTTGGTGAGGCTGTGGCTGCGATTGCGATAACAGATGCGGTTGGGGCTGTGTTTGGGGCTGAAGCTGAGGTGACTGCTGTTGAGGCTGTAACTGAGGCTGTGGTTGCGTTTGCGTCTGTGCGCCCTGAAGTCCGTATGCGACATTCGGTTGTTGCCCGGTATAGACTCCTTGAGGCACGTAGCTTGTCGCGGATTGGAGACTATTAGATTGAGCTTGTGCCAGAGCTTGGGCTTGGGCAGCAGCTTGAGCAGCCTGCGCCTGTGCCTGTGCCTGTGCAGCAGCCTGAGCCTGAGCTTGCTGCTGGGTATACATAGCACTCGCATCATAACCTGGCTGCTGTGCAGGGACTGGTGCAGGGAATGACGCATACCCGGTCTGTTGAGGGCCCGGAGACCACCCGTAACCTCTCCCTGCGTTTGCGTTGGGTTGATGATAGGAAGGGACGCGGTAGGGTTGTTGTTCATACACTGTTAGTATGTCATAGCGAAATTAAGAAATGACTATGGGCGAAGAGTAAGAACGTACCGCCAGTGTGTCGAGCGAGAGACTCTTCCATCATGCGATCAAATATCGTACGGGCACGAACGAATGTTTCGTTCATAGAAACAAGATCAGCTGGAAAAAAATCCGCGTTCAGTAATGAATAGGGCGGAATTAGGGAAGAGCAAATACGACCACGTACCCCGTTTCTGGCTATATTTGTCGATGAGCTTGACAATCTTCGGCCTTAACGCCATACTTGAGCGATATAGTTCCTGCCGATAATATAGACTCAACCGAAATCCGTAAACTAAGAAATATCCAAACCTGAATTTCCTCATTGTCTGCAAGGTTATCCTTAGCAGGGTCCAACGCACGCAACATATTCAACAACTTTTCAACATTCACAGCCTGTGCAAACACTGCAGCCTCCTGCTCCGCCTCTTTCGCCAGCTCAGCCGGTGTTGGGTCGGGCAACGGTTCCTATCCAATGTCAACATTTACCTTCATACCCGACAAACCCTGAACTTACGACATAGTTCACCGGGAAGATACCAGTACGGCCCTTAAGCTGCCCGCGCCACCAATCCTTGTATCCTCGATCCACAACTTTAATTATATCACCCTTTTCGAACCCAAGCTCGCCTGGTTCCGTCGGCTCGAAGGTGTGGAGAGCCCTAACCCGCGTAACGATCGAGCTGGTAGAAGTGGAGGCAGAAGATGCACTTGCAGTCTGCGTCTGCGACTCAGACTGGAAGGAAGATCGGGAATTCGATTGCGATGGAATGTACGTGGGGGGCTGCGTCTGCACCTGAGTCTGGGACTGAGGCTGAGGCTGATGGAACGTTTGCTGTACCGAAGGCGATGCAGGTTGAGGAGACGGCGTACGGGCGGGTACGTATCCAGATTGATACTTTGGTGCAGAAACAGAGGGCTTTGAACTCTTGTCTCCTCCGACCGTAGCAGCGTCGATAACAGAGGATGATGAGCCTCCTGCGTGTACGAAGGCTGACCACTGACTTCGCCCGCCTTTGTCTTGGATGGACATCGCAAGCACACGTTGAAGCTCCTCCTCTTCTTTCCGCCGAATTTCATCGTCGACAGCTGGTGGGGCAGCTTCTTCCTGAGGCTCAAACTTGTAGTCTGCCAATGATACGTCAAGCAAAGGTTGATACATAGTAAGAATGGCGAACATACTTTTCGCTTTGAGTGCGTTATAACAGTCTTCCATCACTCCGAGTGTCGGATCTTGTTCGAATTCCGCAGTCCATGTCCAGATCAAGTTCAGTGCCCGCTTTCTGACTTTCTCATGTGTTGTCTGCACAAGGATTTAGCGACGAAATGTGATAATGACGACGAATAAACGTACCCGATCAGTAACGAGTTTCTCAAGTCCCTGTGTAAATGCTTTGGAAGCAATTTCACGATGGAGCTGGACATCACAGTTCTTTGAAAGCGACTCAGTGAGAGTTAGTGCGTAGAGTTGAACATTTGGGTTTCGATGGGCCAGACGCTTCAGAATAGACGCTATGACATTATGTGCCCTGCTGACATATAGATGATTTGCAAAAGATGCTAGTCAACAGAGACATACCCCTCCTGACCTTCTTCAAGGACTTTGTCGCATAAATTCAATATAAGTTCCCAATTTTCTGATGTCAGATTCTCGTCCGTCGTTTTAGCTGAGGAGAAATAACAAATCAGCTACAATTAGGCAGGTGACATGGCACATCTACAACACACCGACAACATCATCGTACGGATTGGGAGATCCACCTCCAAAAAGGGACATCCTCTGTGCAGGGATTAGGTAGTGTAGCGGTCGATATAGAGAAGACTGCGGATGGAATGGTCGAATTAGCAAAGTACTTATTGGCGGTGGCTGTGCACTGCTTGTCCCCTCTTTGCCACCTTTGTGATCTCCATCGGATCACGTGTAAAATGGGCCGCGACAAAGGAATAATTGCAGATTCAGAACATCCGTATGTCGCAACTACAAGGGTTCATAAGCCTTAGAGTGTACGCCAAAATACCAAACAAAAGTAAGCCTTGCATATCACAGGGACTGTGCGGCATCGAATTGATTATCTCACCATCGGGACATCAAGGGATCCGGAAAACATATCTATGAAAAATGTCAGGACGTAAGTCAGGTTTGGTAACCTCGCAACATTCAAACATAGATTCCCAAGTTACCTCCTTCTTTGAGGTAATGACTGAAAAAATGGGCAGCGCCTAAATCTCATTGAAATACCAGAGTGATATGAGAGACATTGCATATGTCATATGTCATTGTTAAAAACAGGAGCTCTACATTTTGATGACCGCATGGGGTTTAGATAGCTAAGTATGCTGAAGTGACAAGTAGTTGGCCAGTTTGACCGAGGGTGGCTGTGCGTCACAAAGGATCAACTTCCTTGATCCCAAGTCAGCCTCATTTCCTTATTTTTCCCACCTACCTTCTTTAGGCTCAGTTAAGGAAGAAACATTGGCCAAAATCATTAGCATTTATCCTGGGCTCAACCCATTCCTCCACTGCTTTCATCCTCCATCTAAATCAAAACCTCGCCGTCAGAAGTACCCAACAGCCAAATGCCGGCTTTAGAAGAACCATTCGCAATGATGAGCGCCGGAACCACCCCGCCTCCACCAAGCTGATTCCCAGCATCATCGTCGCAAAATACACGGCGTGATTGGAATCTTGACCCTTTGAAGTGAGAGAGAAATTGTAGATATAAGTTATAGAGTTACCGTCTAGCCTACTAGTATCGCCCATCTACAGGCATGAGAGGTTCATAGTTGAGGAGATGAATAACCTCGCAGAAGGAGTAGTGTGTTTGCTGTTGTCTGACGTTGATGGAGAGCAACCAGAAGCTCATCGTACTCGAGAAGGGTTTGCCGAAAGATCAGTGTCATGTTCAATACATAGAACCCAAACGATCTTCCTCTCACAGATTTCCACATGGTCCGCGAGCATGCGGTCAATCAGGTTCACAGCCAGGTTTGTATAGTGTATTGGGCACAAAGAGCTGAAAAAATAGAGACAATTGTAGAGTTACGCAGACAGTCGAACTAGTTTTAGCAGGACAGAGTAGGACAGTAACAGTCAGTTTGAAGAGCGCTACAGGGTGTCATTTGGCCTCTTGTGACAGATCTAGTAGGAGTATCGCGGCTCGAATGCAGTGTCATTCTACCCACCCGATCGTGGCGAACCCAACTTGCATCAGTCATTCCACAGATCTTGTTGCGAGGGGGCCTGAGAAATTGATCCAGAAACTCTATTGGTCTCACCAGATTCAATCAAATACACACAAAGCAATACAAATCATTTGTATATGCAGGCGCTAAAATATACTTATCTACGCTATTTTCACCAAGACATAGTCAAGGTAACAGCAGCAGATAGATTACGCAGATAATGCCTATCTTTATCAAGACTCGCGTGCGTTCTTGGCGTTCAACTTTCTGATTTTTAGCCGAAACCGTCAAATTAATTCTCATGGAAGACATGTGACTTGATGAAGCAATGTGACTACTGCACTCCTGTCCAATCAGAAAAAGAGAGGGTTGCCTAATGGGGCAGATTTGGGAGGGATCTGGTCCTGCAGATCATGACGGATTTGGAAGAACCTTGGTT
>JAGGAT010000437.1:0-30096 GCA_017657195.1 Termitomyces sp. T70a
AGTGCTTAATCCCAGCCTCAACCTCACTGCGTTCGGTCAAGGCCTCGGTTTTCACAAACTCAGTGCTTAATCCCAGCCTCAACCTCACTGCGTTCGGTCAAGGCCTCGGTTTTCACAATTGAATGCTTAATTTCAGCTCTCAAAATGTTACTTTAACCTGAAATGAATTTTTCTTGAGTTTTTCGAAGTTTCTTAGCATTTATAAACCCCCAAAAACAATTCAACTATTGTATCAATAACCCTCGAAATTTTTCTGATTTTTCAATGATTTTTTCGTATTTTTTCAAGCACTTTCTGTGTTGTTCCCTAGGAGGAAGGTTTTTATTATGTAAGTCTTGGTCAGCCTTAGTCATTCCCATCATTTTCCCAGGAGTCGTCCCATATTATATAGATGAGCTGTGATCTGTGCTGAAGGCACAGATTTCATAGCCTGTTGGGGGGTTCACCCCCAAACCCCCCCAACTCAGCCTCCACCCAACCCTCACTTTGTTTGGTTAGGGCTCCAAGAATGTATAGGTACCAGCCTCAACCTCACTGCATTTGGTTTAAGGCCTCGGTTTTCACAACTGAATGCTTAATTCCAGCCTTGATCAGCCACCACTGCATAATCAGTATTTACTAGTCTTTGTTTTTTCCTTGGTATAATTTTTCGTACTACTTACGAGTCACTGTAGACTAAGACTGTTGTTTTACTCTACAGGTAATATATAGTAGTCAACCACACTAGTGACTGAGGACTAAAACTGGTTTTACTCTACATCTAGCCCGCGCGGGTGACAGCGCACAACACATCTACGGCACAGTTTCCTTCTCGAACGACCATACTCGTAAAACTAGAACAGTCTGTGTTTTGAGGCACTTGCGTCCGATTGATGGGATCAGAGACGCGACCCAAACACGATGATACAAAGACAGCAAAGTCGAACGATGGTCTGGCTAAAAACTCTGAGCTTGTGTATACCTCTCCTTAGATCTTGATACCCACTAAAAGGACGGCTCTGGTGACTAGCCGTTCTTTGTAAATCAGACGCGTGTCATGGCACTGCAAACGACGTCAACTGCGCCTTCAGAGACGTCAACACGAATTTCTCGATCACTGACAGCTAGGACGCGATCACGGACGTCTCTGTCGCGATCGCCCAATGCGACGCCAATGCCCCAGCCGGCGACCGCCAGACGTCTCTCGTTGATTCCTTCCCGCCGGCCGTCTGCGCCGCAACCTGTCCCCGTCCCCAAAGCACAAGCACCGGCCCCGGCCCCGGCCCCGCCCAGCCGGCCCCGCCCCGCGCCCTCCGCCGTCGGCTCCGTCCGCACCACCCGCACGACGTCCATGTACGTCACACACACAACCCCGGCGCCGGGCTCGGCGCTCCCCGTCCAGTCGCCGGTCCGCGCCCGCATCACGTCAATGACACCCCCGCGGAGGACGCCGTCGACGCCGTCAATGCTCAAGACGGCGTCGCCCACTATTAGCCTCACGTCCCCGAGCCCCAGGACGAAGGTAAAGGCGACGACGACCCCACAGGGTACCCCGCCCAGGATGAACCTCACAACCACGAGTACGAGCAATGACAGCGTGTTTAATACCAGCGCGCTGCGCTCGACGCCGTCAAAGAATTCTTTGCCTGGCGTTCCGTGGTCCCAGCAGGGCGTCCTGCAGAACTCGGACAGCCTCGCGATGACCAACGGTTC
Organism: Termitomyces sp. T70a; assembly: GCA_017657195.1. Classification (NCBI taxonomy): domain Eukaryota; kingdom Fungi; phylum Basidiomycota; class Agaricomycetes; order Agaricales; family Lyophyllaceae; genus Termitomyces; species Termitomyces sp. T70a. Next base: position 1,693 of record JAGGAT010000437.1, read on the forward strand.
TGGCGCAATACAGGCATTTTCATCGTGGGGCGGCGAGACAGACGACATGGACATGGAGCTTCTTACCGACGCCAACGACGGAGAAGTAGATGAAGAGGTACGTAAATCCGTAATTATTCTCTACGTAATGAACCCATCCGCCAGATGTCCGCGGCCCTCTCGAAAATTCAAGACCTCCACACCCGCAAAATCCTGCATTATAAACGTCTTCTAGAACGCGCCCAAGCATCTGCCGCGGCACAACTACACGCACTTCAAGCTGAGGTCCGTGTTCTCCGTGACAACTCCTTTGCCTTACCGCACGCACGCGATCAACTTATAAATGCCATCGACGATGACCGCTGTGTGTGTGGTGGGAAGCGAAGGAAAGGATATTGGGCTGGCTACCGCGACGATGAAGAGTTGTCTGAATATGAGAACGATGATGCGGACGCATTCGGCAAGAGATTGGTCAAGGCACTCAAGGGCAGAGGTAACGATTTTAGTGAGAAGGAAGTGAGGAGGGCGCTGAGGGGTCTAAGTCGAGAGGCTCGCATGCGGCTCATTGCCATTATCTTGGATTGTACGTCACCTTACTCGTCTCTTCGTTGTCATCTAACCTCCTTCAACCCACAGCATGTCTCCCCGGCGACATCCGTCTGCAAATCCTCCTGCTCGAAAAATACGCCAAATCGACATTCGACATTGTCGGAAAACTGGCTCCAGACCTCGCTTTCCGCGTTCTGAAACATCTTACAATCAAAGAAGTCGTCGGTGTGCGCTTGGTGCGTTCAAATTCTTGTTTCAGTAGACTAGACTGCTTGTTGACAACACGTAATTGGATACTCAGGTTTCAAAACAGTGGCGCACGATTGTGGCACACCCCGCCCTCTGGCGGTATCACTGCCTCCGTATAACCGCCACCGACCCCTCCCCGCTCCGGCCGCCTGCCGAACCCGAAGGATGGTACGCTCCCCTTCCCCATATATATCCACTCACTAACAACAACTCCCCAGGGAGCCCCTCTACCGTGCCCTTCACCACCGCGAAACCAACTTCCGGCACGCCCTCCCACAAACAATCCGCTTCCTCACGGGGCACACGAATTTCTGTACGACGCTGCTCCTAAGGGGTAAGCGGCTCATTAGTGGCAGCTATGATGAGACGATCAGGTTCTGGGATGTGGAGACTGGCGAGATGAAGAGGTGTTTGCAGGTTAAGAAACCGGTTAGTTGTGTCGATTTCCTAGCAGAGGAGGGTGAGTACTCGTGTTCTTCTGATCAACAAAAAAGTGTGTTAACTGGGGTTTGTGTCTTGGTCTTTTCTTTTCCCCGCAGAGGTATTTGTGGTTGGATTCCACGACGTCGGGTAAGTCACTACTTGCACCAACCGTCCATCATTTGTCCGTCTGACAGACACTCTCCTCGCTCTCCGACCTACGCAGACGTGTCCACCTCTTCTCCTCACTCACATTCACGCCCCTCCAACAACTCGCAGGGCATCTCAATGGCATCCGCGCCGTCGCGCTGTCCTCGAAGAACCTCGTCTCTGCGGGCGCAGATAAGGCTCTCGTGTGCTGGGACTGGCGGCTGGGCACGAAGATCGTGCGGTTCGGGCAGCAGACGACGATTAATATTGGGGTGCAGATCGTTCGAGGATCCGGGTGGAGCGAGGAAGAAGGGGAAAGAGTTGTGGGTGTTACGATTGATGGGATCGTTAGGGTTTTTTCGATTAGTGAGTGGCTTTTTTTTTTCTTGTCTTCTCTTTTCTGGATATTAGCTGACTGGTGGCTTTTTTTCTTGCAGAGAGGAGAGAGATGATTTCGCAGTTCAAATTGAGTGAGCTGGGAGCGGGTGATCCGGTTTTGAATGCAAAGTTGTATAATGTGGGCACGGCGCCGAATAATATGCTCCAGTGAGTTTTGTCAGTTCCTATATGCATGGATGAGACTGATTGCTTCTGAAAACAGGTGGTTCGCAGCAAAGGGCACTCAGATGACGGTAAAGAACCCAGTTATGAGGCAACTACAGACAACATTTCTAATCCGATATTGCAGTGCGCCACGAAATCCGTCATTATCCATCTGCAATGGCAAGAGAGCGATGAAGATAAAGATAAGGATAAAGTAACCGAACATATTGCCACAGCAGTCCCGACAGCTCATTCCCCGATTTCCCCCGCCGCCCTCCCTCGCGCTCGCACTGTCTCCTCCCTCGCACGTTCGACATCTTCGATGTCAGGCGTGATCTCCACCCCTGCCCGGCGCGTCTCGCTCGCTCCGGCGCCCACGCACCACACGCCGCTCTCAGTCTCCACCACCAAAGGCCGACTCAGCCTCAACATGAGCATGAGCGCTAATTACAACTATAACTACGCCGCCGCGCACTCGCCTAGGACACCGTTGTCTGTGGTGAGCAATGGGAACCTATCGCCGTCCTCGCGCGCTGGGACACCGCTTCACTCGCTTCGGTTTGGCCGCGCCGCGATATTGACGGCCCCGCCGAAGATTGTGGCGGTTGTGGAGACCCCGACGGATGTTGCGGTTGGTGCGGTTGATCCGAGGAAACGTAGGGTTGTTACTGCTACTAGGTTTAGCTCGAGGGCGGGCGCTGATAGGAGGGTAAGTCTTGCTTTGTTCTTTATGTATATATGGGTTTTTTTTTTGAAGAGTTGTTTTGTTTGTCGATTCGGTCGTGGTTTGATCGTTTTGGTTTTGGTTTTGTAGATGTTTATGACGACGCATCAGGATAGGGAGACGGTTTCTGGTGATGGGGGCGTTAGGGAAGATGGGGACGGGAACGGGGAAGAAGATAAAGAGAATGGGAAAGAGAACGAGAGAGAGAAAGAGAAAGAGAATGGAAAAAATCAAGACGAGGCATCGGGTATACGCGATCCCACACCTCCAGTTGACATCGACACGGACGTGCGTGAACTGAGGGGCGCATGGGCCGCGCTGGCCCAGCCTGAGCATGTGAGGATCGGGGCAGGAGGCGTCAAGGGCCTTCAGGGCGCGTTGCCACACAAGTTTGGAGGTCTCGCGACGCCGGAGAAGAACCCGATGTCGATGCAGTTGAGTCATGAGGAGGTCGTGGTTGGGTGTGCGGATGGGACTATTTAGTGAGTTTTCTTTCTTTGCCTTCTTTTGTTTTTTTTTTTTGGTTTTGGTTTTGTTTTTTGTTTTAATTGGGTTTGGAGCGCTGATCGTGGGTTGGCGTAGTGTTATGAACTTTGTGGGGCATGAGTATATGAGAGAAAGGGAGTCAGAAACGGTTGAGAATGCTGGAGAGGAAGAGGACGAGGACGAGGACGAGGAAGATGAAGAATAGTTTAGGCCTGGACTATGTCGTGTTCGAGTTGGACCACTGGTGTCGTTTTTTCGTTTTTGAATAAGCTTGGATATGGCTAGCGCTTGGACGGACCGATCCTTTTTCTGTATATTATGCACATGTTGATACCTTTCCGTTAATAAAAATACCTGCATTCATGTATCTTGTCATTATGTATCCATATCATCATGGTAATGGTACATAGAATGTCAGTCTTATATTCGATCTATGTTGTTCTCGCGAGTCCATATATGTATGTGTGTGTTGGAGATATCTCAGTAAGATGAGCGTAGGGAATGAAGAATGCAGTTACACAAGACGTAGTAGAATTCAAGGACCATGGTATCCAAGGATTACAGTACTAGTTTGGAGCTCTCCACGTGCCAGAAAAAAAAAGCTACTTGTATCGGGTTGTATGACTGAAAGATAATAGTTCGTCGATTCCTGCGCGTGCCTAGTCAACGTCAGGGTCGAGGAGGTAGGCATTCGGCAACCCATTCGCCTTGATGCGATCGAAGAGCCAGAAGAATGGAGTCGCGTACGTGATGTCAATCTTCTCCTGACCCGCACCAATGGTGAGGATGTCGCCGATTTGGCCGTCAGCGCCAACGATAACAGAGCCAGAATCTCCGCGGGCAGAGAAGACGCCAGACTCCTTGTCATAAGGGAGAATCCCCCACTCTCTTGAGGTTTGGTGGCTGTTGTCAGCAGAGTATTGGCGCACAAAGGAAAATAAACCATTTGCGTTGCCAATGGTGACGCCGGTGGCGTTTCCCCTCTTTATGACATAGCGAAGAGGTTCATCGTTGCGGTCGAGCATATCTGGGCTGAGCATCAACTCTTCGGTCATGATGCCCCGAAGCGGGAGCAGACGGTCGTAGGGATACTTGAACGTGCTAGGGGTGCCAAGACGGGGCCTCATCTTCTCAATGAACTTTACCATCGGAATATCCATTCCTAGAAAGAACAATTGGCAAAGGCAGCCTTGATAAGATAAAGTGGAAGCGGGACGCACCGAGATCCATTACATTGCCCTTGATGATGATGATGATTTCTATTTAACGCCGGCAAGCTACAATGCTGAGCTAAGAGGCGGGCCGATAGGCCAGATGTACAGTACCATGTACAGGGAGCAGCGTTTGTTGTGTATCGATATATGTATTTTTGTGAAGTAGAACTTTCCTCGTATTGATTGTGGTTAGCATGTATAGTAGCGGGTTCACATCGCAGTATGGCTCAATAGTAGATCAAAGGTAAGGTTAGGGTTAGTATGGGTTCAAGGTAGGGTAAATTTGTGACCAGTGATGTTACTGTTGTCCTGTGCAGACGCGGAGTGTCTGTGACCTTCTGTGGTGTGTGATTCCTGCTATGCCAACATCGGTGTTTGTTGGGAATGGATGATTGGTCAATGTGTGCAAAATGAATCAGATCCAGCCAAATTTCGTTGTCACAAGTCTTTTCCTCATTTCTGTCCATTTTTCTTCTGTCCTGGCCGAGACTTACTCTGGGAAATGTCCATGGTACAGTGATTCAGAGCTGGGGCCGGCTCTTTCCAAATTGCCAGGGGTGGACGAGGTCCCTGGCCATGGGACCCGGAAATTAGGGGTGGGCGAGGTCCCCATCATGGGAGCCAATCATGTATGGAGGCAGGATACCACTTGTCTTGATGAAATATGCTGATGGTGTTGTGCAGGATGCATGCCAGCTGACAAAGATTGATGTTGAGAGTTTGAGGAAAATTCGTGATCATAAGATAAGGGCATGGATCATCTGTAGTGGAGAACTTGAAGATGTGCCGATAAGGGAACAGTGTGATTTTTGCAACCCTGGGGTTTGAATGGTTGTTTGTGGTACAAACTCATAATCCCCCTTGTCGGTGTCTGCTGGGGTGCAATGGCAGATGCGTGATGGAGACCATTACTCCATCGCACCCCTGACATTGCCCTTGTAGGCTTCCTTGATCCTGGTCCTATCAAGTGCAATGACAGCATAATCCTCGGTAAACCCTTCCATGCCAACATTGTAAGCGAGGCAAGGGGAGAGGATGACATGGCCAAGAACACACTGGTCAGTGATGCAAAATGTAAGAATAGCAATAGGTAGACTCTTGACTCAATAGAATTTGGTCAATGTTTTTAGTATTGCAAACTTAAGTTCACTAGTTCTTGGAGCTTTAGTCACACTAAATACACACTTTAAAATAGTGCAAATATGAGTTTATTGATTTAACTTGGAGTAGACTTATTGTCAGGCTCAAAATTTGGTTCAAAATGATATATTGATCAATCTAGAGCTCCTAGGCCTAAGTAATCCACTCGCTGGGGATACTGTGCCATGGCAATCAGATTGCTTGCGGTCATCCCAAAAACCCTCTCTTTTTATACAGTTCTCCTTTCCCCCAGACCATCATTCCGTCTGCTTGATACTGTGTCTCAGGACGCGGGTAATTGTGTCCTGTGAAACCATGCTGTATTCATGGTTTCACCTGGTTCTGCATTGTCTCCTGTTCTGTTGCTCTCTCCCTCTTCCCTGATCCTTCCCATCCTCTTCCATTCTCCTCTCTTGTCCTCTCATTGTGTTTGTTTTAAGGTTGCTGTAGCGCCGAGGGTAGAGCGTAGAGCATGGTGCATAGAGGGAGCATGCAAGCAGCTTTTTCTTTGGTAAAACTGAGGCTGCAATGATGAATGTTTGGTTGTTTGATCCTGGATCATTGACCTTGAATCAGAATCTGCAATCAATGATCCCAGATCATGATCAGGATCAGCAATCCATTGATTTCATCACAGCCCCACAGCATCATTGGCTTATATTGATTAGATGTTTCTTTTTCTGGCTCTACTTCCTGTGACCTGCTGGCATTGTTAGGTGTCTTTAAACGTGGCTTTCCTTATGGTACTGAGGTATGTCAAGCCTACAGGTCTTGGCTTGTATTATTATTACATGCATGCTTATGGTTTTCAGCATTCTTTATGCATGTAATACTTTAGACATAAATATATTTTATGTTTTCTCAGTTTGGTCATGAGCAAGCTTTGCTCCATATCATCAGTATCACTCCAGTCCCTCTTGAGTTGTGAAACTTTTCAAGTGCTACAATCTCTTTGTTTGCTATTTCCAGCAATGATTGTGTCTTTTCCAGCTCCCTCTTGGCCTGCGCAACTTGGTCCTCATCCTCATTCTCATCCTGGCTGGCCACCCTCTTCTTTAACTCCTCAATCTTCTACTCATATTCCTGTACTGAAAGGCCATACTGTCCAATCCTGATCCTGACAGATGCAAGGACCATTTTGTACCTGTAACTGCCGAGGAGGACCTTGCAATGAGGTGCACTAGCATCCTGGCAAGCATAGTGGTAGTTTGGTTCCTCATGCTGTAGAAATAGGACATAGAGAGCAGTGATGAGCAAGACCTTCTTGCTGGTACCACCTTTGGCACGGTAGAGACCACTGGTGCCCTCAGAGTGAGGAGTTGCCTTGGCAGCAATGGAGAGCCCAGACACAGCAGTGAGAGATCCACCAACATCGACAGTTGGGTAATACTTGGAAACAGGTTTCAGGAGGCTTGGTTTCACAAGGCATGAACTGACAGACCAGGAATAGATGGAACCCCAAAACTCCACCTCAATGTCACCAATATCAAACTCTTTGAGAAGGCCTAGACAGTCATTTGCAGAGGTGCGGGTGTCTTCTCTAGGGAGCATCTCAGGAACAATGCCAATCCACAGAATGACGGGGCCGACGGGATCTTTATCAGCCTTGAAGTAAACAATGTCAATGGATATCCAGAGGACCTCCTTGGAGTCCAGGAGCTGGCACACTTTTGGACCCAAATCTTTCCAGATGCCATTGATCTTATGACTAAAAACGGGATGGAGCTCCTTGTGTGGACAATAAGCCTTGGGTCCGGTGAGTGTCTTCTACAGTGTAGGCCCTGTACAGTACATGAGCTGAGGGTGAGAGGGGAGGCCCACATAATATGTGGTCGATTCCTTCAAGGGAACACAGCCTTGAAAGACAGTAGGACCAGATGTGGAGTCATCAGAAAGGCTGTCTGCTGAGTATTCACTTTTAGTGAGACGAAGAAACAATCCTGAGCCCTGGCATTTCTCCACAGCAAGGGCGATACAAAAATTCATAAAATCAATAGACAGCATTTTATAAGGAGGGTAAGCACGACACAATACAAAATAGCCAAAGGACTCCCTTGTTATAGCATGAGAGATGAGTAGTTGGCCTGTGTAATGCAAGACAAACTATAAACTTTGCATGATGTCAAAGACCAAAGCAGAGTTTGATGGCAAGGGTGGCAGTGCTTAGGCACAAAACTCTGGCTGACATCACCCACCTCCGAGTTCAAGCAAGTAACATCCCAGGGAGCATGAATGCTTACTTGGATTGTCAAAACTTTTACAAGTGTGCTTGCATGTAATTAAGCCCGCCATAACATCAAACAAAGTTTGATTTGATTGCATTCAGATCACCAATAGTTCTTTGTGCAACAGCCATTTTCTTCTGCAGGCCACTCTTTTCTCTTGTCAGAATGTGTTTTGCTAGAATTTGCTTGTCAAATGGTTGTTTTTCATTTCAATCTGCACAATTAGAACTCTCATTGTAACATGTTGTTACAGAGCATTTCATGCACTGAACCATAAGTCAGAACTTGTTTATTGGATCTGCCTATGGTGATTCAAAAAGACTATTGAAGTTATATAACTATGATGTCACTGTAAGTAGGTATAAGCCTAGAACTAGAACAATGTAACAAATTGAAGCCTCAGCATCAATTGTGATAGTAGACAGCTGAGGCCTAGAAGTATGTAAACCAACAAAACTATCAATGATCATGTGAAATGTCAGATGTGCAGAATCATGGACCATATCAATAATTATTAATGTAATTAATATAGCACAATGGGTGACTAACTGTAATGAGCTAGCTATTATATACCCCTCTCATGAGACCATCCTAGGTCTTGTAAGGTGCATGGAAGTGATAGACAACAATAAATACATATGACACTAGGAGATGTTGTATAGTAAATAGTTAAGAGTAAATAAAGGGGCAAAATAAAGTGTCCTGCTTATAAAACCATACTGAGGCAGATAAATCTACTCCTACATTGTGGTATCCAAGGTAGGAGCAACAATCCTCAGGTATAATGTTGAGCAGGCAGACCTGCTCAGAGTTCATGGGCATTTTCAAGAAAATAAAAAGTAAGTCACATGATATATAAGTCACATGTAATGGTCACATATCCAGATCACCTGTTTGGGTTTACATGTCTGAGTCACATGCCTTGGTCACATGTGCAGCTGAGTCTGAACAGAGGGAGTAAATAATGGCTGAATGGCTAGAAAAACTCCCTCTTTTAAAACTCAGACCAATTTGACATTTGAGGGAGTCTGGCATTAGTCTGAGTAAATCAAAGGAGTATGGCCTGTGCTATTCCCCAATCAAGTAGGCAGAAGTCTAGAGGGTTGAGAGCAAGGCTGAGAAGTGAAGAAATAGATATGAAAGGAGTGAAGAAAGGGTGAAGATATAGACAAGAAATAGACATAAAATAGTAGTCCCCTGACATTACTAATCATTAGTCATGCTAACATGTTGTTATCCATGTTCTTTGCATGGAAAAATATGGGGCAACCAGTTCTGACTTATCCTTGGGTTTAACAAAGTAGCAGGTATGTGATCATCTACCACTAACTTACTCTGAGTTGACAGAAGCTTGTAATAATACAAATTGGCTAAACTCATGCAACTATATAGGCTGTATAGTTACCAATTATCCATTGACAAAAGCTTCTGAGGATGACACCTGTTGTCTTTGCAATGAATTATCCATAAACTGCAATGGGAGCATTGTGTCTTCTCATTATAAGCCCTGTCAGCCTGCAGTTCCTTGAGCTGATGGAGCTGCAGAATAGTTTGATGCTTTATATGCAGGCAAGGCCACATTGTGACTCTGCCACATCTTCTTTTCTCTCTTTTTTGAACTACTACCATAGCTCAAATAAAGTGGGGAGATGGGTTGGAACCCCCTCTCCAATTACTGGACTCTTCTTTTTAGAAAAAAGTAACTGCAGTAGCAGTTATGATAACTCTGTGCAATGGAAAAAAAAGTACAGCATTTTCTGGCCTGACCATGAGCTATCATCAGCTCACAATAATAAATTGGCTGATTATCATCTCACTACAAACTAAAAGTCTATAGCTAACTGAGATCACTTGTTCCATTGTGCCAGTTGTCTAGAGTGCTCTACTTCTTAGACTTTGAGGTAGTGGTCAAGAGCTTCAAGGTCCTTGCACACTTCTGACAACTTATGTTGCTGAGGCTCTATTGAACTTTGAATTTCAGACTGACCTTGTTCCACCAATAATTAATGAGGTCATTAACAAACTATTCCTAGTTGTTTAAGGTGCCAAAGTTATATGGCTAAAGCATTGCCCAGTTTAGAAATATAACATTGTCAGTAGCCTTATAAGGCTATAGTAATGCTATATAGAACTTTGGATGCTATATAGAACTTTGGATAGAGCTTTCCTGTATAAAAAGCTTCTGAAAGTTCTATAGTACAGTTGAAAGTCTTGTTAAAGACTCCTGCTACTTGATAGAAACCTATCTATGCAAGACAGAGCACTCAAGCTTGTCCTTAAGAAGAGGTTTTTGATAGAAAGATACACTAATGTACTTTTTTCAATATCTGGCTTAGCCTTACAATGTTAATCTGTGGCATATATTTTAAAAATACATGCTTTTATAATAGCATTATAGGCTGCTGCTAGATTTTGCAATGCTCGGGCTGCAGAGTCCTTGATATCCTTTAATATGACAGAGTCAGATTTAATCTCCTTTACTATGGAGGGTAGATATCCACCATTCAATTTAAATGGTACATACTTAGTAGATTATGAAATGCTAGTATTGATTGTAAACTCAGTAAAGTCAACATGTTTGACCTAATTATGCTGATCAGATCAAACAACTGTCATTAAAATCTAGTTCATGCTATAGTTGGCCTGTTCAGTTACATGGAGATATCACAAAAGTATGTGTCATACATTTTAGCAAAGCTTGTGTTGTGTTGTACAATATGTGTTTAGCAGAGTCCACTACACTATAGTGGAACTCTACAATATATTGTAGAATACACATCCATGGAATGTCAACAATGTGCTATAATAGATAGGTTTAGTGAATTTAAATACTTGCAGCTTTGTCTATGAATTTTTAGGCAGCAGATAACAGGTTTTAGAGGGGATTTGCAACAGATCACAGATTTTTAGCTATGCAGATGACAAAAACCATTAAACAACTGCTAAACATTCAATGGAAATCTCAGACACATTTTCTATATACAGATTTGTATAGTATTTGTTATTTATATATTGTTTTCTGAATAATGAATATTAGATTTGTAATAGATTTGTGGTAAATTTGTAATGGACTTTGTGATGGATTTGTAATGGATTTTTAATGAATAATGGATTTCAAATGACAAAAACTATTGAATGATTGTAAAATGTATAATAGAAGATTCTGATGAATTTTTAATATTTGAATAGTTGTATATTATCTATTTATTGGTTTGGAAGTGATCAATAGTGGATTTGTAGATTTATAACAGATCATAGTTTCAAATAATAATAGAAACCATTGAACAATTATAAAATATACAATAAAACGTCTGATAGATTTTTAACATTTGAATAGTTGTATATAGTAGTTATTATCTATTTATCAGTTTGGAATTGATTAATGATAGATTTGTGATGGATTTATAATGGATAATAGTGGAAACTATTAAATGATTATAAAATATACAGTGAAAACTTTTAGCAGACTTTTAACATTTGAATAGTTGTATATAGTAGCTGTTATCTATTTATTGATTTGAGAGTGATTCAGAATAGATTTGATGAACTTATGACAGATCATGATTTCAAACAATAGAAATTATTGAACAATTGTAAAATGTACAGCAAAAACTTTTGATGGATTTTTAACATTTGAATAGTTGTATATAGTAAATGTTATCTATTCATTGGTTTGAACAGTTTCTCTTCCTTGTACATCTATTTCTACATGATAGATAATAATAATAAGCCTCTATCAGGACTAGGTGCACCAATCATATAGTATGACACTCAGACAGGTCATGGGTGGAGGTCATAGGAAGGGAAGTCATCTTGGCAAGTATGATTGAACTATTTTAGGTAGCATCCAACAGCTAAACATGATAACAAACTTCTCTCATCAATGATAGCATTAGTGATGGATAGATTAATAGGTATCAAATAGCATTTAATAATGAGACTTGAGGTTCTTTAGCAATGTCAGTGCTTACCAACATAGCATAATGAAGATTCTCCATAACAGACAGCTTGGCATTTCATCTTGGCAAATGATATTGCTTAAGGCTACTTGCCAACTTAGTTGGACAGCTTGCTTATAGACTTAATATTAAATAGTTTAATTTGCAGTGTTTACTTACATTCTTGTTAGTTTACTACCCTTTAATGCTGCTTAGCACAATAGCAATGGCAAACTCTTTCTAGTATAAATACTTACTTTTTCTGTTAGTACTATCATTGAATTGAGTTCTCTTTGATCATTCCACACTTCAGCTTACTCTTAGTGCATCCTAAACTATAAGTCGCCAATGTTTGACTTGCAGTGTTCTTGCCACACTCTCTTTAGCTCTATCCAACTACTGCATTCCTTGCTGCCTCTCTCAACTTCTGCATTATATCACCATTGTTAGCACTCTTGGTACTTTACATGCTTTTGCAAATACAATAAGGCATTCACACTTGGATACACTAAGCAAACATTTTCACAAATTCATTACAAGAACTAAATTATTCCATTCTCAATACTGACTATTTGTATTGGTGCACTTTTTCTTGCTGCACCTACTTGCTGCACTTGTTTCCAATCCTCTTTCTGTTACTTCCTTTTGTCACATTTTCAACATTTCTTGGCACATTCTCTAACATCTCTTGGCACCTTTTTTGGGACTCTGCTCAGACTCCTTGTAACTTAGTGCACCCAACACATACTCAGGTTTAGTATATGTAATTGTAACCATATTGAACTACTTTTGAATGTCATTGATAAACTTAATGACATATTTGCAATATATAATAGATTTTGTAGCCTGCAAATGATGTAAACTGTAAAAAAGTTACATTCCACATATGTCATTTGTATATTTAACATTTATTTGCATCATTTACAGATTCAAAAATTCATCATCCATTGCAAGTCCAATTATCTATTACATATCTATTATAAATCTGTTACAAATATGCCATTTATTGCTTAAATATTAATGAAATAGATAGCAAATACTATACATAGTCAGACATTTTGCATTTGTTTAATAGTTTGCATTATTTAAAACTATGGTCCATTATAAATCTATCACAAATCTGTCATTAATCACTCCTAAACCAATGGATAGATAACAGCTACTATACAAACTATTCAAATGTTTAAAATCTGTCAACAGTTTTTGTTGTACATTTTACAATTATTCAATAGTTTCCATCATTTAAAACTATTATTCATCATAAATCCATTATAAATTCATCACAAATTCATTATTAATCACTTTCAAACCAATGAATCAATAATAGCTACTGTCAAGAAACCCTCTTTTAATCCTTCTTTTTCACCCTCTCATCCTTCTTCAGCCACTCCCACTATAAGGTTTCTTTATGCATTTCCTCAAGCCCTATCTGCAGGCACCATTTTTAAGACTCTAGCTGCACTGGTTCTCTGTCTGTAATTTGTTTACTGTCAGTCTCCTAGCATAGCCACTTATAAATTTAAATGATTTCTGGGTTTTCAAAGTTTTAGATTAGGATTGAGGCTTTTTGTTGCTTTGTACAGTAGTTTCCATGCATCTAGAGCCTTGGAAGCATTACTTTTGGCATAGAAGTCTCCAGAGTTGTTATCTTTGAATCTCCCTCTACCAAGTGTGTAGTTATACTTGTAAAACTTTAGATAATACTGAATATACTTTAGATCTCCCTCTGCTAGCTATGTAACTTAGCCATAGCCCCTAGAGGTTGTTTTTACAGCTACTATATACAACTATTTCAATGTTAAAAATCTATCAGTTTTTACATTTCCAATTGTTCAATGGTTTCCATCATTTAAAACTATGATCCATCATGAATTCATAAATCTGTCATTAATCACTCTCAAATCAATGGATAGTTAATTGCTACTATATACAACCATTTCAATGTTAAAAATCTATGAGAAATTTCCATCATACATTTTCCAATTATTCAATAGTTTCTGTCATTTGAAATTCATTATCTGTCATAAATCTATCACAAATCTGACATTTATCACTTAGAAAACAATGTATAGATAACAAATACTATACAAATCTATATATAGAGAGTGTATTTAAAATCTCCATTGAATGTTTAGCAATTATTGTAAGGGCAACCTCTAAAGGCTATGTCTCAGTCACACAGCTGGCAGAGGGAAATCCAAAGTGTATTTAGTACTTTATGATAACTTATCACATAACTACACACCTGGCAGAGGAAAATCCAAAGAGAACAAAAGTCTGAGGATTTCCTGTACTCAGGGTGGTGCTTTGAAAGCTTCAGAAGCATGGACACCAATTGTATAGCACCACCACTTAACCCTAACCTACAAGAGTGGCCTGGCCAAATGTAGGAGTGAGATTATATAAGTGACTAGATATTCTGTAGATGACATAAGTGATAAAATATCTTGAGTGTAACATAAGCAACCAGATCTCTACTAAATGGAATTATATAAGTAACTAGATATTCTATAAATGAAATAAGTGATAAGATATATTGAGAGTGACATAAGCAACTAGATGCTTAGTGGGTGATATAAGCAGCTGGATATCTTGAAGATGATATAAGTGACCAGAGGCTTAGTAGGTGATATAAGCAATTGGGAAGGCCACACTTATTGGAGGTATAAGCCAGAAGTCCAAGTGCCTTGCTACTGGGAAGTGAGGAAGTAGTAGTAAGAAACAAAAGTGAGATAGTAGTTCCCTGACAGTTATTCAATGGGTTCTATCATTTGCATAGCTAAAAATCTGTAATTCATTATAAATTCACTCTCAAATTCATGGACAGAGCTGCAATTATTTCAATTCACTAGACTATATAGTATAGTTGACATTTCACAGCTATGTATTTTACAAATTGTAAAGTTCCACTTTAATGTGGTAGACTCTACTAGACATGCATTGTATGATACAAAATAAGCTTTGCTATAACATATGACACATACCTTTTATTTGGATATAAACTTGGAATCATAGTTGACTATTAATAATAGACTTAGGAAGGCTATTTAGCCTTACTATTTCTTGCAAATAAACTCATGACAGCTTCTTAGCTGTTATAGTTGTATGCATTGGTATTAAATGTACTATGCTCATCATGTGACAAATAATAACCCATAAATGATTGTATCTCTTTGACTCAGAGAATGTACCTATAAAGTCCCAAAGCTTGGTGGTATCAGCAAGGAATGTAACTTCCCTGCAAGAAGCTGATTGTTGCTTTGGATTATTAATTGGATATTGGCTATAATAGTTGGCTATTAGTACATCAATGGAGGTGTGCTGGACACCAAAGTAGCCCAGAATGCTGTGGGCCTAATTAAAAATCTGAGTAATCAGATAATGGTCCTGAAGTATTTATACTACCTCTATACTAGCTAGATTTTTGATCCAGATCAGCTTGCCAAATACTCTGAAGGCCTGATAGTTCTTTGAATAATCCAATATCTTGAAAAAAAAGGTGTCTTTATGATACTCTGTACTCACTCAATGATGTAAAACTGCATTAATATAATTATAACGAGTGTATCTAGCTAGCAGGGTGACTAAGATATTGCCCAACTGTACATCTTCCTCTTTATTTATAGGTGGAGGATGCAATCTGTCCTCTTGTTCTTCAACAAGAGCCTGAGCCTCTGGTTCCTCCCTATCTTACAGCAGTTCAGAGTGAATCATCAGGAAATCTACATAGTGGGTTGGCAGGAGCTTCCTGGGGCCTATCAGAGATGATGAACAAAGATAGATCAAAAGATAACACAAAATAGGATAATTTTGAAGTGACTTGAAAATGTTTGAGCACTAAAATTTGGAGGGCAAAAGAACTTAGAGAGAACAAGATGAAGCAGAGAATAATCAACTGTGTTGATTGCCTGGTTTACTGGTCAAATACATGCAGTTTATATAGGTAAGCTAAGTAAAAGGAGGAACAGAATAAAGGGTGACAATATAGGAAACAGTCTGAGATATGTAAGAGTTTGTAGATTAATAAGTAATATAAAGGAGAGAATAATAAAGGAATACATAACTGAATGGAGCTTGAAAGGAGAATTGTCAACTAGAGCACTAGAAGATTGTTGACAAGAGTGCAGAATTTGGAATGGACTTGATAAAAACTGGAAGATTCTTAACACTATCTCTTCTTAAAAATTGAGTCAGTGTAGTTTTTGAATAGAGGCAGGTATGCTATACAGCCAGAACAAGTGGTAGTTTGACATGGAGGTTCAAAATTGCACTGAGAGAGTGCTGGAGACAGAGAAGATGATGAGATGGGATGATAAATAAATAAAGCCAAAAAGGGCATAGGTTTGGGCAAAATAGTGACTGGTGTGGGTTTGTGATCAAAATAGATTTGAGGAGGTTGTAGACACTGTGGATTTTGGTGATGCCAGTACTTGAGAGTTTTGTGAAGTTCTGAAGGAATGTCTGATAGAAAAATCCAAGAATTTTCTGAGTTTGGAAGAGCTTTCCAAGCAACAAAATAGTTATAAGAGTATCTGATCTTTTGGATATCAATAATGGTTGCAATGTTGCATGGTTGATTAAAAATGACATTGGTTAGAGGAATAGAAGCAAATTGAACACAATTAAGGATAGAAGTAGCTAGAGTGAAAGGTTCAAGGAGAGAAATATAGAATATTGGATGGAGTCTGAAGTAGAATTTGGGGAGTTCTAAAAATAGGTAGAGAGACCATGATAGGCAAGAATTTTCAAAGGGCCAAGTTGGTGGTAATCAAGCTTGTCTAAAGGCAAGTGGTTTTGATATTGCAACAGAGAAGCCAGACATGATCTCCAGGTTTGAACTTGGATGCTAGCATGTGGTGATGGTCATAATATTTTGCCATGTAATTGTTGGCTTGCTGTAATTTGAGACAAATTTTAGAATGAATTTCTTAGAGATGGCTGGCAAGGTCTGTGGCAGAAAAATTAGTAGTGTGTTTAGTGATGTGAATCTCAAAGTCAAGATTGTAGCCAAGATTAGCACAAAACAGTATTTGCTGAGTAAAGGTATTTGTGCAATTATTAAAAGAGAATTTGGCAAGAGCAAGGTAGTCAACCCAGTTGTCTTGTTGGTAGAAGGTGTATGCACAGAGGTAAACTTTGAGGGTTTGGTTGGTGTGCTCAGTAAGATCATTGGTTTGAGGATGGTAAGTGGTCAAAGAGCACATTTTGGTGCCAATAAGGGACATGAGATTAGTGAAGAATAATAAAATGAAGATGAATCCATGATCAGAAACTATAGAGTGAGAGAAACCATGATGGCAAAAAATGCAATCAAAGTAGAGGTGGACAAGTTCAGGAGTATCCATGGACTTGCAAATGAAAATGAAGTGGGTGGCATGAATCATGTAGTTGCAAACAACTCAGATAGAGTCATAATCATGTAATAAGAGTAGCTTGGTGATAAAGTCCATAGAAATGGACTGCCAGGAGTAATCAGGAATGTCTAGGGGCTGCAGTAAGCCATAAGATTAGTGTGTGGTGTTCTTGGTGTAAGCACAAGTTTTGCAAGATTTAATGTATGCACAAGAAGTAGGTGTGTATGCCAGGCCATGAAAAAGTGCAAGAGAGGTTGTTAAAGGTGGCAGCATGATTAGAATGGCCTGAGAAAACAGAATTATAGCAAGAATGAAGGACTTTAGAAAAGAGAGGAGCTGGAATAAAGAGGCAGCCATTGTGGAATACAATATTATCTTGTTGTGTAATAGAACTATTGCCTTGGTTTAGGAGAATATGCCATTTGGTATTGGCATGATATGTGGCCTTAAATTCATTTATAAGTTTGAAGTTATTGATAATGAAGATATAGAGGGAATTTATGGAAGACAGTGATGAGCCTCTAGTTTGGCTCAACACGTTTTAAGCTTTTTATGCACCATTTAGCACCAGCCCAAGGTGGCAAGACTCCAGCACTCCCCTACAGACAAGTCCCCCATTCAGCAACATTGCATCCTTGCAGCCAAGTACAACACATATGAGCAATAGTAAAGACACCCATGCACCAGCCAGCCTTGCTGCCTGCTCTGCAATAGGTCATGTGCATCACTGGCTTACTGGCTCTCTTCTCCATCAGGCACACCCCCACCAGCTCCAAACTCGATGTGTCTTGATCACATAATGTATCATGCCCTCTACCTGCATATGCCACCCCTTGTTAAAATTTGATGTTTGATGGACATCATGCTACCACCCTTGCATCTTGCTTCCACACTCTGCTGGCAGTTGCTGCCGCCATCAGTGGATTATTGCTGGCCTGGTTTTTTCTCTTTGAGTCTGATTCCAAATATGCCTGTTTTTAACTTAATGATGACAGCTGACCAACAGCTGGCACTTTCTGTCACCACCACCACATGCTACATTACAATTTAGCACCCACCTTTGTCATGACCCTGTCACAAGACTGACATTCTGCACGTTACCTCACCCAGCACTGTTTGCCCCACAGTTCAGATCTCTAAGTCCACTTGAAGCGCTGAGCAATCAGCAACCCTTGCCTTACTTTGTCTGCACTAAAGTTCTTAGTGTCTTCTTTGCTCTACATCTTAATGGTACTATACAGGTACACTCTTGTCGCCAGCACTGTCACGACCCCCCACCAACTCCAAACCTCTCCCCACCATCCTCCCACCCTGAGACCTACCAAAAAGCCCCCCCATCCAACCACTCGCCACGACCTCACCTATATGTACTCCAGACCATCAAGCATCACCCCGGGGCCATCACGCGGATCGCCCAGCTATCATAGACCACGCCACCACCGGACCCTCCGCCGATCCCGCAGGCCCCTGTGCGATCTCCCCAATACAACCACCAGCCGCCCCGCCGCCACGCATACAATCCTGGGACCCTCCGGACCCTCAGTCGATCTTGCGGGCCTACGCACGATCTCCCCAATACAACCGCCAACCGCCCATACAACCTCGGAACCCTCCCGGAACCCTCCCAGAACCCTTCCTAGACAGAGCCCTCCCCCGTAGTAGTATATAAGGCCCCTAGGTAGCCCCCATGTACCTTAGTCTCGATATTATCTGTGTTTTGACTTAACTCTCTGTTCAATTTCCCGCGCTTGTTTCCGTCTCTTCCGTGCTTGCCTTAATCACTTCTCCGGCACGCACCTCATCGACTGGCATGCGCCCCGCTCCTCTAAGTTTGCCTTTGTCTCGTCTCTGGGCATCCCCCCGTCGACTCGACTCCTTCCCCCGCTAAGTAATCCCCAAGTAGGCCCGTCCTCGGGACTCCACTCCCCCATCGTCTCGTGCCCCGGAACTTACCCCGGAGCCCTCGACGCTGCGTCCACGTAGTTTGGCACTTGCTTGCACCTCGTAAGGTCGTTGCTTGCTAAGAAAGGCCCCCGGGTCAGCAGAACCTGACAAGCACCAACGCTTGCCGCCTCACATCTTCAACATACACACTTAGCATCAGCGACTAAGTATTAGAAGCTTTGTAAGCTTAGCACATTTTATCTACTGTTTCCTGACTTCTTACTGCCTGCCACCATTGGCAGCAATATTCTTTTCACTCAACATCACACTTTAGGACCAAGTAACTGGGACCTGCTTGGGACTCTCTCTGCACTTTGCAAGCCCAACATGAAACAAGGCTAAGTGCTACTTACTAGGAAAGCAATTAGCTAAATTTTGGGCACATCAACAAAAAGATGTTAGAAAGAGTTTGAAAGGAAAAGATTTGGGCAGTGTGATACAAATTGAAAAGGGCTTGGCATTGTTGAGCAATAGCTTCATCTCCCTTTTGAGGTTTATGATTGAGGCATCATGAAGTGGAATTGGTGGAATTTTTAGAGCCTGGAGCAAAATCAAGTTGGAAGTTGAATGTGGAAAGGAATGAAGACTAGTGTGCTTGACAATAGTTTGAGAAGGTGAGAGGACATGGAATAACAAAGGTTGGAATGTGGAAGTCCAATCCCTTGACAAAAAGTGGGTCACACCACAATATCCTGGCCCATAGAGCCTGACTATTGAAGCACTGTCTGTGGTGTCCACAGTGATACTACAAAAAGAGAGAGAAAAAAAAAAACTAGATGTTGTAAAGAGTGTGGGTTTAGCTGGAGATGAATAGCTAAAAGTGCAAAATTGGATGCATCAGTTACTATAGTAGAGAAAAGTGATGGATTAAAATATTGAAGTACTAGAGCTGTGGTAAATGTGGCTTTAAGTTTTTCAAATGTGTTGATAAGCCTCTATCAGGATTAGATGCACCAAACCAATGGCACAACACTCTGATCTCTGATAAGTCACAAATGGAGGTTATGGGAAGCAGTGTCATCTTAGCAAGTCTGTTTAATACATTTTGGATGACTCTCAACAGCTTCATATGGCAACATGGCAACAGACTTCTCTCATCAATGATAGCACCAGTGATAGATAGATTAACAGGTGACAGTTGGCATCCAATAATAAGATTGGAAGCCCTTTAGCAACAATAGTGCTTGGCAACATAGAATGATGAAGATTTCCCATAACAAGCAGCTTGACATTTCACCTTTGTCAGGTTCTGCTAATCCAGGGGCCTTTTCTTTCCTAGTAAGCAATGACCTTATAAGGTGCAAGCAAGTGCCAAACTATGTAGACATGGCATCAAGAGCTCCAGGAGGTGTTCCAGGACACAAGATGGCAGAGAGAGTAAGTTTTGGGGTTACAAAACTTGCTCTGGGTTTGAGTTGGGGACTGGGAGTCGAGTTGACAGAGGGGCTCCAGCAATGAGACAAAATTGGAGTGTTAAAGTTAAGTGCATGCCAGTCAATGAGGTGCATGCCAGAAAATAAGTCAAGGCAAGCACAAAGGAGACTAAACAAGCATGAAGAGAAAATCAGACACAAGTTTTAGCAGAGACACTGGTTGTTATTGTTAATATTGAGACTAAGGTATATGGGAGCTACCTATGGTCTTGATATACTAGAGGCTGGAGGGGTGTAGTCTAAGAAGAGTTCCAGAGCAGGTTCGGGGATTATATGGGTGGCAGCAGGGTGGAGGGCAGCTATATTGAGGAGATTGTGCAGGTGGGCTGCAAAATTGACAGTAGTTTGAGTGTTTGGCAATTGTCATGATGCATGATGGCTGAGTAGTCCATGTAGGGTTTGAGTAATCTGCATGTGGGCTGGGAGGTCCTTGTGATGGTCCAGGATGATGCATGATGGCCCAGGATGATGCATGATGGCCTAGGATGATGCGTGATAGCTCAGGGGAGTGCAGGTTGTGACATCACCCCCCTTTCAGTGCTGAGACCCTTTGAAGCATGCATGGCCAGGCCAGTCCCAGCATGGGAAACTTGGGCATTGTTGATGTTTTAGCCAAACAAGGAAAAAAAAAATTCAACTTATCTCTCCATGTCCCGCTCCTTGCCAATGCCCTCACATTCCCTGATGCCACCTGCCACTAGTGGAGTGGTCAAACATCTTGTGTGGAAGGCCCAGGACGATTGGTATCACTGCCGGCAAGACTGAGATTGGATAGCAACTATGTACCACAAATGTGTGTGGGGTTAGCTTCCTCATCTGGTGGACTAACCTTCTATTTTTAGAGCGATCCTTGCAGGTCCTGGAAGTGGGGCCTAGCAGACTATCCACCTCACAGATCCTGGGAGCAGGTCCTGGTCAAGCACCCTGAGTCACGCCAACATTTTCACAAATGATGGTCCAATCTTGTTCCCACATTGCCCCTTCCCCACTGTCTCTGTGTCTCCCCCTGCGATTCAACATGGGTCCTGGCATCATTTTGGTAGTCTCCAAGGACCAGCATGTCCTGTTGGCAGCAGTGATGAACAAAATTTACTAGCATGTCCTGGCTTGTCCCTGGGGCCCCCTCATTAGTTGTGGTTTGTGAACAATGGTCTAGTGAGTGTCTTGCAGGTAGTGAGTTGATCCTTTGTTGATTTTCCCTCATAGTGCACCCATTGCTTCTGCTGGGGAGTGCAGTGCAAATTTGTGGCACTGGGGGCAGGTTTGCAGAGGGATTCCTCCATCTGTGGAGCCTGCTGGGCCAATCATGAGTGCTGTTCAGTGTTAGCATTGTAGAAGGCACAGTGTCTGTGGAAGGAGCAGAGGTGGAGTCTGGAGTGGGTGACGTGGCAGATGGAGTTCAAAGTCCAAGACTGGATTGTGGAGCGGGACTCCAAGTTGCCCCAGGAGGAGTGGGAGGGTGGGGAGGAGTTGCAGGCTCAGTAACCTAGTGGGTTGGAGGGATGAGCATTAGGATGGAGGAGGCCTCTGGGGGCCAGCTCAACAAGGGCAAGTGCAGGGCCTCTCCTTTAGGGTGAGTGTTGAAGAGGGCCTGGGGAGAGCAATCTTGGTCACCATCCTCAAGTGAGTCCTGGGTGCCCCTTACCTCAGCAACATTCTTCCCATTGTCTGGCCATTTCCTGTGGCTGAATGTGAGGGAGCTGGGGGAGCAGCTGCAGTGAGTAGAGCGGAAGGCCTGGGGGCTGTCAGACCAGCACCAGGTGATGGCAGGGCATCTTTGTGAGGTGTGGATAGAAGTGTCCTGGGTGTAGGAGGTGGTGAGAGAGGTGGTGGAGGCCAGCCATGAGCATGATGCAGTGATTGAGGCATGTGGGGAGTTGGAGGGGGAGTTGGGAGTGCTTTGGGGTAGGCTGGAGTAGGAGTTGGAGAAGGGTGCACAGGCCAGGGCAGACCACATTGGGATAGTGACGTGGCTTCTGCACAACCTGATTACTGCACAGCTGGCCTTGCTGCATGTGTCTTCTCATCCTGGAATCCAAAGAGAACAAGTCTGAGGATCCCCCAAAGCTAGGCGTCCAAAAATACTCCCAAAGGTCACATGACCAGCTTACATACGTGTTTGGTAGAACAAATGGTTGTCATGTGACTTGCTTACATACATGTTCAGTGGAACAAACGCTGGCATGTGCATACATGTGTGCTGGACTGCGCTGGAAAAGGAGCCACATGACCAGCTTACATACACGTTCAGTGGAATGAATGATTGTCATGTGACCTGCTTAAGTACATGTTTGGTAGAATGAACACTGGCACGCGCATACACATGCGCCGGACTGCGCTGGAAAAGGAGCGTCCCCTGACAGGGTGGCTGTATGAAGGGTACCGTAAACATGGCACCATCCATTCTGCACTTCAGGAAAGGGGTGCCATCCAGGGCTTGCATCACTGCTGCACCATTCTTGAATTCAATTTGCACTCCCTTGCAGAACAGGCAGCCTAGTGACAGTAGATTGTGTGACAGGTCCGGTGTGTGGAGCACATTTTCAAAGGTTACTTCAACTCTCTCATTGTCACATGTCACCCATTTTTGGACTCGTCCACACCCAATAACTCAGAAAGTGTGTCCCTCAGCAGTTATGCCAACTATATCAGTTGCACTCAGTGTGTCATATGTCACAAAATCAGATCAATTGGTGAAGAAATGTCTACTTGCAGCTGAGTCTGCGTAGGTGACGGTTCCTTCACTGCCTGGGGTCTGTAGTGACGTTGCAAAAGCAAGACATTTGGTGCTGGCACCATTGTCTGAGGACGCTATCATTGCCGAGTTTACCTGCGGGGCGTTTGGCGTTGAGGGGGTAGCGGTGGCATTAGGGGTCAATGATGTCGTGTTATTCATGCTGCCCTTGTTCTTCTTCCACCATTCTGGATATTGACCCTCCATGCCTCCATCTTTCTGGAAACACCTTTCTTTTGTGTGACCCACATGTCCGCAATTTGGATTCTCGCATTTTACATTTGACTTGTCAGAATGTGTTGTGTTCGTCTGGGTGGATAGGGCGTGGACAGTGTTGGTTGGTGTGGTTACAGAGGGGCCATGGAGTAGCAACGTGTGTGTTGTGAGTCTGACTATTACGTCTGCTGACGTCTTCAGGTCAAATAATGCCCTGGTGACAGGTGCCCAGGAATTGGGCATTGACTTAATGATGTACGCTCTGAATGTCCTATTGTTGATATCTGCTCCTTGGCTGTTGGCTTTATTCCACGCAGTGCACAGTGCTCAGAAGTGGCCCTCGATGTTTGCTCCATCCCGGTATTTTATGGAGTTTAGTTCCTCCTCAGCCTGTAGGAGCCTGAGATCTGTCTTGGCATCATGGAGCCTGGTGAGTGACTCCCATGCCTCTGCTGCTGTTCCATCAAGTTTAACACTGGCACCTACGGGGTTTATGACATTGAGAATTATCATACTGCGAGCATAAGCATCTTGCTGGTGCCATTTGTCTATGGTAGGATTCACTGCTCCCCACCACATTGTCAGAGTGCTTGGTGCCTCTGCGAGTTTGTCACCTCTCTCACATTTTATTGTTGGGTTCTCAATGCTGCCATTCAAGTACTCGAGTAGGCCTCTTCCTCAGGCTGCTTTGGTAATAATCATTTTAAAAGCTGTCCAGTTAGATCCATCAAATTTCTCCTCTGCCGGCAATAAAAATAATGCAGGGTTCGACATCTTATGGTATGTGGTTTTGGTTGTGTCAATGAATTGTTTATTGACTGAGTTGTGTGGGGCCCATAACCTGTTGACAGATCACACTCAGTTGGTATGGTAAAACGACTGTATTTGATCTAAGTACTTGTTGACAGATCACACTACTCTAGTAATTAGCTCATGTGTATTGCATGTGTAGTAAGCATACGCACCTCAGTCGGTATGGTAAAACAACTGAGGTGCTTGCTCTCCAAATCCGATCATTATCCCGTTTGAACTGTATAGTTATTTTCACCTCAAAATTTCCCTCTCTTTGTGACATGAGTCACGTGTTGCGATGCGCGTATCTTGATCCCTCTCAACAGAGGACCTGCAGAGAGGTATTGAGTAGTGCTCTTTCAGAGGAGATCTTGGAACCGCATGAGTTTCAATGGGCTCCTACACTGGAAGGGGAGCCAAAGGTTTGGCTTAATATACCAGACAAGTGTGAAATTTGTCTGGCGGCACGATGAAAAAGGTACAAACAAAGGAATATTGTTTATACAGAGCTCAAGGATCAATGGATCCCTTGGACTTGTAAGGAGAGAAAACAGGCTGTGGAGCCTAAGCTAGCACAAGATGATGTCTTGCATCTGCAGCAGCAGTGGTACAAGCAGTACCAGAATATCATAAATGGCACCAAGGAGGAGCTTCCTCCTTGGAGAGAGGTTAATCATGAGATTTACTTTATTGACAAGTCAAAAAGGTAATTGTACTTTATGCTATGATGTTTGCAATCCCTCCAGGACCAGCTCAGAGCAAAAATCAAACACTATGTGCAGGCTAAATAGTGGAAGCCATGTGCAGCTGATCAGGCTGCACCCCTTCTCTGTATTCCAAAGAAGGATGGAACACTGCAAACGGCTCTAGATGCTTGCCAGCGTAATGACAACATGGTTAAGGATGTGACGCCCTTACCCAACCAAGAAGTCATATGCAAAGATGTGGTGCATGCAAAAGTGAGATCAAAAATTGATCTCACCAATGCATATGAACAAGTACAGATACACCCTTTGAACATACTCAAAACGGCATTCATAACTATTATGGGAACATATTATAGTTATATTATGCAGATTGGAGACTGTAATGCTCCAGCTACGCTCCAGTGCTTGATGACGTCCATATTTGGAGAAGTTATAGTGCAATAGATGCATGTTTATTTAGACAATATATTTGTCTATTCTGATTCTATCAAGGAACATGAGTGTCATCTCAGCATAGTATTTGAACAACTACGCCAAAATCAGCTCTACCTCAAATGGAAAAAGTGCAACCTCTATGCTGAATGCATAGAGTGCTTAGG
The DNA here is from genome assembly GCA_017657195.1 of Termitomyces sp. T70a. Lineage (NCBI taxonomy): Eukaryota > Fungi > Basidiomycota > Agaricomycetes > Agaricales > Lyophyllaceae > Termitomyces > Termitomyces sp. T70a. The sequence continues at coordinate 27,089 of JAGGAT010000437.1, forward strand.
GCACATTATTGACAATCAGGGCATTCATCCAATGAGTCTAAGCTGTCAAAGATTCAGGAATGGTGCATTCCTAGAACCTACAATGACATTCAATGCTTCATGGAGCTGGTAAACTATATCAGCAACTTTTGGCCTGATATATCTGCATATACTGGACCCCTCATGGCAATGATGCAGAATGGGTTGCCCTTTCATTGGCAACCCTTGCACCAGAGGTGTTTCAATATGATTAAGCATATCTGCAGTGAAACACCAATTATTTGACCCATTGATCCTTGTAAAGAGGATCCTATATGGCTGGTGTGCAACGCCTTGAAGACAGGTGTTGACTAAGCTCCTCACCCATTAACAACAGCATACCCTTCTGCAGTGGTGCAGTGCTTCCAGCCTGTGCCTCCATTGAATCAGTGTGCTCTCCCCTCAGGAAAGGCCCACCGCCTGCTACAAGTCATGGTGCCTTCTCATCATGACACTTTTCCGTCATGTGGAAATGCCACAAGCGCCCATTGGCCTCATCCAACGGGGTGGTATTATCCTGGAGGAGTTGACCAACAGCATTGGTCACACCCTTCACCCCCTGCTACACCCCCACCTGTCAAGGTTTCAACAGTGCTCCAACCTTTGGAGCAGCATGCCCTAAGCCTGGCGGTGCTACTTGCATCACCCAAGGTCCTGCCTGTGTGGGAGGTCCTCAAGAGACCTCTTGCCATGGGAGCACATCCTCACTACGCTTATGGGGTACAGCAACAGTACATCCTATACAATTTTTGCTGTGCTCCAAGTAGTGCACAGCAGTCTTATGACTGCTCTCATAGGCCCTGGCCTCGGAAACAAACTCCTCAATGGTGTTCACTTCTGGGGCTAATTTCCCATCATGTATGAGAGCAGCGAGTATATCAGAGGGGATTCCCTCCAAGAACCGCTCTTGGATCATGAATTCATTGGAGAAGACAGCCATATTCTGAGCCTAGTTGAGCAGAGCATCATAGAAGCCCTGCACTCCTTCTTCAGCCATATACCTTACTCTGTGGAATGCATCATGAGCATCCTGCATTGTAGAAGGTTGCACAAAACAATTGTACAGTCTAAGAACCATGCCCTCAAAGGTCCAGTTTGCCTGCACCCAATTCATGTGTATAACATGGCGCAGGTACCATTTGAGTGCTGAAGCACTCAAATAGTCCATGAGGGCAAGAACTTTTTCATGTTCTTGTTCCTCTCCTCCTAACTGAGCCATTGCATAGTTCATGCATACACTCATCAGCCAATCCTCAAGTTCACTGAACTTGGATGACCCAGTGTAAGGAGTCATGACCTTCAGGGATTCTGGTCTTTTGCCTTTCACCTCTTCAGGCATTGTAACTCAAACAGCTAAAAGCTGTTCAATCATTGCTTGCAGGCAATTGTGCATCATCTGACAATGGAACTTGTGAGCTTCCTCTACTTCCAGAATGGCAAAGCACCCACAATGTTGAGGAGATATCTCAAACCTCTTTGGCTGCTGCATCTCCATACCCACTCAAGGGTAAGGAGATCTAGTATGACCAACATTGGTCATCCTTGAATCCACCACTGTGCTTCTGATGCACATTGGTGGGTCCCTTGTGATAGGTGCAGGTAGGAGAGATCCCCTCCAAGCATCAAGTGCTCTGAGGCAGGCCTCACCCTCCTCCTGCTTTACTATTGGAGGGAGTTCTGCATGGACTCCACTCACATTGTGAGTGTCAATAGCAGTGTTCCCTTGGAACCTCACACCCTGATCTTCAATGAAGGACTGACCATGGTCCTTCAGATCACCTTGACGGAATTTTTGTAGAATGACACAGTCATTCCACATCAACCCTTGTTGTTGGGGTATATTGCGCCATACTGGAGCTCAATTGGGGTCTGCTGTAAAAGCAGATCCCCCTTCAGTCAATGCAGCCTTGTTAAGCACAATTGTCCCTAACGCTACTCTCCTCTGGTGGTCTATTGCAGCCTGTCTGACCGCATAGTTCTGGAGAGTTTCCCCAGGCTGCTGAGGGGCATGAAGCATTGAAAATGCTTCATCAACCAGGGACAACAATAATGGTTTGTCCTTTGTGGGCAAGGGAGAGGGTCACTCAGAGGATACTTGGGATCCTCAGCACCATTTCCTCTCCAGGTATTCCTTTACCTCTTGCTCCAAAAAATCAATGTAGAGTTCAATGAACTCTTCTTGTTCCATGCTCTGTATCTGAGGTATCAGGTGCTTCTTCAGGAACCATCTTGATATAGGCTGAGAACATTGTTCTCTGCCCTAAACCTGATGATGGGCCAGCTTGCAATAGGACTGGCTCCTTCACATAGGCTTTCCTATGGGTACCCTGCACACCTATTGAGGCGTGTTGAGGTTGCTCAGTTCCAACTACAGAGCTCTGTCAGAGCTCAGTCTGGCTCACCTCTTGCCTTGCACTAAGTGAGACTGCTCCAGTCTCTCCACTCTGTGTGGACAGTTAACCATCATCTGATAGTCAAGTGGGAGTAGCAGAAAAAAGGCCTCCTGACATTTCTTCACCTCCCATACCCATGGCATGTCATGGCATGGCATCGCTTCCTAATTTCCATGAAGTGCTCTGAGGCGCTCCACTCACCGAGTTCCCAGGATCATGCCCAGACACTCCTTTCTCCATGGATATAGATATGCCCATTCCCTACTATAACGGTTTCACTCCAAACCCATTTTAGTACAATCACTGATCATAAAATTTGAACTTCTTTTGTGGAAGTTTGGTCGCTTGCTGTAGCAAAGATAGTCAATGCAGGTTGAATTGAAAAAATGTAACGTGGTTACTGAGCCTTTCACACATGAGACCATAAGTCAGAATATTTATTGATTCTGGCTGCGGTGGTGCAAAAAAGACTACTTGAGGTTATACAAGATAACCTCAATCTATAGTATATGGGACGACTCCTGGGAATTTAGAGTGCTGACGTAAAATTTGTCAGCACTGACCAAAGGTAGTGGCATCCTTATAAGGCAATTTTTC